>CM035139.1:99501369-99641250 GCA_020205605.1 Panax ginseng
TAGGATAATAAATGATATGCTTCAATAAAGGTTCTTCATGCCACATCAATATGTATGTCGTGTTATCCCCAGCCCTTTCTTTGTCTGTGCATCATTTCCATCCTCAAGAATAAGATTCACGACTGATTTGCAATGAATTTTGATCTAAAAGTTTTTCGACATGGTAACAAGTTCACGATCATCAATATAAGTTGAACATTTTCCTTCGTGCACAACACACTAAAATTTCATTTTTTAAGGATCTTAAAAAAATTAATTTCTCGGTCCAAGCCCCCATTATATTCAGTTTTGAATGCAGTGATATTGCTATTTTGATAACTAAATTTATTGCTCAGTTCTGTATATATGTCATTGACGTGGAGATTCCATATTTGACCTTAGTGCAAACCTAGTGAGATTGTTTGACGCTTATACAAATGGCTGAAGTTGTTTCTTATTATATTAGGGCAGATGCACAGAGTTCCCTTGTGCGAAAAAGAAAAGACTTTCTGATATAACATTCTAGTGTTATAAAGACCTATGGAAGATATGGTGTAAATAAATTCAACACTATGCAAGGTACTAAATCTCCTTTCAGGTACTGGTCAATTTGTAATAATCCGAATTTTTATTAATAATTAAATATTAATTTTATTTTTTTCCTAAAATTATCCGGAGCTCGAAGCTACTTGGGAGGCGTAAGAGACTATTCGGCAAGAGTATCCTCACCTCTTTAATGTCAAGTAAATCTTTATTACTCTTTTGATTCCGGGGACGGAATCCTTTTTAAGGGGGAGGTAATGTAATAACCGGAAAAAAAAAATTTATATTCTTAAAACATATTGTTTGGACTTTGTCTTTTATTTGAGTCAAACTTGTTATTTAATTTATTTTGGCTAATAGGTATTAATAAGTGATGGATAAATTAACTTAGTAAAATTGGACTTTTCTTATATTTGGCAGTTTTGATCGAATTGTAGTTTATTTATGTTGACTATAATAAGTATGTGGTTACATTAATTTGGGTATTTAAATTAATTGGGTTAAACTAATTTTTAAATATTTAAGTTTGGGCTTGTCACTAATTGAGCCCAATTCAAATGGTTGGGTTGAAGACCAAATTATAATAAGCATAACTTTAACATATTAAGTTAGGGTTTCCCTATTTTGGTACTGCAGTAAATGATGAAAAGGAAGAGGGGAAATAATATTTGGGCAACAAGAAAAGAAGAGGAGAAAGAAAAGCTGCGGGATAAACAGAAAAATTTGAGATCAAGATTGTGAGAGAAAATTCAACAGAATTGTATCTAAAAAAAAAGGTATTTATTGAATTTATTTTTGAATATATCATTGTTCTTTTATTAGTGTGATTACATTTAAGAGAATTCAAATACGTCGTTGGTTTAATCAGATGCGTTGGTATAATTTTGATATATAATTGAGAATCTGTGATAGTTAATAAGTTAGATAAGAAATAAATTTGCTAATGTAAGTTTGGTTGGTAAACAATTTACATGTATATATATATGGTTCGATACCGCCGGCTTTTTAATTGTAAAAGAAGGGCTTCTTGACTCTTTTTATCTATCAGATGGTTAATATAATCATGTTAATATAATTTTCATCCATATATATATATATATGTTATATCATAGTAATCATTATGTTCATATATATGAAGTATAACTATAATGATTGGCAGTATGGAAGCTTAGAATTTTTTTTAGCAATCTGAATTCGGAAGTGGGGTGATAAAGTTAGTATACTATTTAATAAATAACTAATTATAATGTTATACTTGGAAATTTCACTGAAAGTTTTGTATATTAATTCAAATCGAATTCAATTATTTGTTAAAATTATAAAAATTTACTTAATAATAAATTAAATAATATTATGTTATTAATGGTTAAATTTGTAATAAAATTTTAGTTTATTCTATTAGATCGACTTGAAGGAGAGTAACTTATAATTTCATTATTATTTTTATTAGATCGGACGGAGGGAATTTAAGGAGTATTTTTGGAATATAAATTTTGGGTATTACATTACTTAATTCAGGTACGGATTCCGTACTCTTTCAGCGACAATTCTTGTTAAATTTGATTTGTTCGTTTTGTCCCTTATTTCAAAATTCTGTTATTATTTCACATAATTGTTTCTTGTGAAATTCATATATTTGTTTCATTTTGGAGTTGACACCTTGGACTCGTATTTGTACTCTTTGAATTAGGATATCGTGTTTAGTATTTATTTTTGATAATTGTAGGGCGGTACATGTTGCTACCTTTTTTTGAGACTTTGTGACTATAATTTGATTTGGTTCAACATGTACATATAGAACCCTTTTGGTTGGTATTATGTCGCATGTGTTGTGACATGGTATTTTTGTTAGAATATACCGTAGGGTATACCTAAGCTATAACCACCTGTGGGGGTACCACAGGCATGTCGTCTTGGCACGAGAGACATGACACTTTCCGTGGTGGTATGATTAGTCCACGTCGTCTCCGTTTGGGCTCCGGAGGAAGTGGGCCATTTGGTGTTTTGTTGTGGGAGGCGTATGGGTTAACCCTAGTTTTCTGTTCTGCGGATTGGTGATGTTGTGCCAAACACGCCTTCCGATTTTGCATGCATCTAGATTGCGCAGTCCGATGTGTGATTGCCTGTGTGGCATTATTTTGGTTGCCTGTGTGGCATCATTTGACTTGCTTGTGTGGCATTATTTTGACTTGCCTGTGTGGCATTGTTTTGACTTGCCTGTGGCAAGATATATTTTTGAGCTCAATCGGTATGAAATAACCCCAGCCATTTGTTTCAGCCTATTATTTTATTGTATTAGTTTTGTTGGCGTCTGATCAGTTCAATTAGTTGGGTTAATTATTTCAGTTCATTATTTTCTTTACTTTTCTGTTTGTTTCGTTAATTTTGTTGGTTCAGATATATTCTATTCAAATCTTTAGAGATTTTATTTGTTTGTTAGAGGCAATATTGTCTTTGTTGATTTCGTATTTCAGTTGTATATCTTTTGTAGATCTATATCCGTACTGGGCATTTGGCTCATGCTGTGTTTTTCTTCCGGCAGGTTTGGCTAGTGTGATGAGAGTGTTGCCTTTGACCATCTAGGTTGATTCGCATTTTAAGTTTTGATTATTTTGACTCTTGTTTGGAGAATTGTAATTAGTACTTTATTAATGGATCACCACAATTAATATTTTGAAGTTATTAGTGCTCTGTTTACTTATTTTGAGGTTTGTTGTGCTTTGCACGTGACCTCTCTTTCCTTTTCGGAAAGGGGGTGTTACACAATTAACCCG
Source organism: Panax ginseng (assembly GCA_020205605.1). NCBI lineage: Eukaryota > Viridiplantae > Streptophyta > Magnoliopsida > Apiales > Araliaceae > Panax > Panax ginseng. The sequence continues at coordinate 99,504,666 of CM035139.1, forward strand.
AGAATGGAAACTATATGCAAGAAAAAAGAGTGGAAAAGCGAGTTATTAGAGATAGAAAGGCGATATGAACACGAAATGGGACATATTCGGATACACAAAAAGGGTGTGATAATTTATCAACTGTGTATAAAATGTTTAGAAGATACCAACAGTACAAAAAACTGATCTAGAACTAGAAGAAGTTGCCATTACGCTTTCCCTCTTTTTTTTATAAGCGGACCACTTTTTTTTGCGGCATATTTACAGGTCGAAAGAAGAAAATGAAACAGGATGCTTAATTATGTTATAGTAGTAAATGAATAATTACATCACAAATATTTTCATCAAACTATGTCATTGTAATGAAAGAGTATAGTTCAGTAATTGCAATACAACATTTCTACTCTCAAATAAGTATGGTCTCAAGATAGTTACCAGTTCCTTACATGAGGAGTAATTCCCCAGCAACCTGAAATTAATAATACAATGTATATATTTGTGATTCATCATCTTTAACTATGAAGTTCCAAATAAACTAAAGAATGCTTGTAGATGTACTAGGTATTAACTGAGAGACTAAAATTAAGAGAGAGAATATACATATGCAAGAAGTCTATAGATTTGTTGGGATGACGCATTTTCATATCTATAAGTTGCATGCATGTTATATATGGAGAGTAGAAGTAATGCTTACATGCATTTTCATAACCTGCTCTTTAATGTTTTCTATTTATGAAAGCATATGCACTTTGAAGATGAGAATGTGATGTAGTATAAAAGTTGAAAAGCAAGCTTTTATTCAATTGTAATTATGCATTTCAAATTATTCAAATAGATTGTTTTATTTAGGAAGTTATGATTTTTGAATATTTTATATTTCTTTTATTTAGTTACTTGAGCAAGTCGATCATGTCAACTATATATAGTTGGACGAATGTGTCAGACTTGGTCACCCTGATATTAATATTTGACGTATACAAAGTATGAATTTATGTTTCTTATTGTCAGAAAAAGTTGGAAGTAATTCAGCACTAGCGATTAAGCCCCTAAATTTATTGGTAGCATGCATTTTTCTTAAAAGTAATGGTCGATATTATTGTATAAAAGTAATATATTAATAATAATAATAATACTTTTATTAATATATGTATATTCATCCGAGCAAGAAAAGTTGGAAGTTGTTAGTAACAAAATCTTCCAAAAGAAGTTTGCTGTGATAGCACGTATGTAATAAGCATAGACTTCACTGAATATCTTGATCATGCAAGCATTAAATCCTTGGATCAAGATCATCATTATTTTGTGTTGAGAGTGTCTTACAGGTTAATTTCATTTGGGTTTAGAAATATGATATCACCAAAGTCCTATTCATTATGATTAACTGATGAGTAGTTCAGTGGAATTTCAAGGCGCAAATTTCAGTTCAAGCATACACCAAGAGATATACCAGTAAAGGGCTTAATTAAAATTTGGAGAAAGAAATTAACCAAAAAAAATACATTTGAATCGATATTTATTTTGGCATAAGCATAAGAAATGTAGATGGCATGTAATGAGTAAGTTGATAAACTAGGAATATTAGTTCTGCACCTACATATAGGAATCCAAGTGGCAATAATATTGTACGATAAAATCTTAAAAGATGAAAACAATAAAAACTTACTGGTATCCACTTCATCGCCTCCCAAATGAACAAATTTATATTTGAAAATCTTACTGAAATCTGAAATTTGAGCGAGCTTGGGCATGTTAATTGCTTTTACATTGCCATTAACAAATCAAAGGCAGTAAGTTTCAAACCAGAAGGTAGGACTTGCCTGAGAGAATTCCATCTATTAATTTAAAGGTAAATTCGTTGCTGACATCAAGTGGCTCCATACATGTCACTGACGGCCACAGGGAAGGATAACCAACTCCCCTAAGGATGTAAAATGTTAACTGCTTCAACTACTAAGTTGAAAAACCTTTAGTAAAAGATTTTCATGTATTTAGAGATTCACTCTAAGTTTGGAACAAAGAAAGAGCAAGGAAATGAAAAGTAGCAAAAACAGATATATAGATCTTCATAAACACTATAATATATTTGAGTTTAATCCTGATATAAATTCCTATTGTAGTTATACTAATTAACTATTGAGGTTATCATATATGCAGTTTACTTCATATCTAATTTCTTGAACCTTGGTAAAATTCCATCAGAGTAGGTTGTCTTTGTCCCAGTCTTACCATCATATTGAAAATATGACTCGTGCATGTGTTTTTCCTAAACATGGAGTCTAGCCATAATTGAGGTAACACTTTTAGATCACAAAATACTTGATCTTACACATTAAGATGATAATAGTAAAGATGTCAAATAAAAACCCACCTAAGACCCCTAAACAAGTTTTTGACTTACTTTAGGGGCATTCTAAAATATTTTAAATCTAACAGAAATGGGTTTTTCTTCATCAATGGGTCTTCTTTTGGGTAAAATATGTTACTGAGTCTGAGTCTTAGCAGGAGGAGGAAAATCATAATTCATAGTTGTACAAGTATATATGTAACTCTCAATCCCATAAACCTTCATCAATTTATTTTTTTGTGTATGTAATTTGAAGTTCCTTTCTAAGCCAAGACCATTTGCATCCATTCACACAAAGAATTGCACCGTTTCAAGAAAACTATCGCAACTATTCACACAATATGTGACTATTCAATCTTATATTATTAAAATAATATATAACAGATTTCTCTCCTCCAAAGTCCAGTGTCTTACCTTGCAAAGCTCCATATCTATTTGACCCATCCCCCCCCCCCCCCAACTAAAAGCTTGATTAATTACTACCAGATTCAATCCCAAAGACCCCCAATAGATCTTCTTAATTACTACTCTGGATATTTTTCCAGCCAGAAAATACATCCTACTTCATCCCAAAATCTACCCTAGCAAGACCTAACAAATCCTCCGTGTAAACACCCGAAATTTCGTTTTCCTGTTACTAACAATGCAGGAGGGCAAAAGAGTCTTTTTACATCCCGGAGATTGCCCCGGGAAACTACAACAACAATTAAACCTCGGAGGCAGCCCTGCAGAACATCAAATCAACCTTGGAGACCAACCCTAAGGAAACGAAAAAGTTGGCAGCAGTCAAATCCCGAAAACAGCCCCGAAGGTAAACTAAAAGTCACTTTAAGCCGGAGATAACCTCGGAAGGGCAAAATGATAATTTTGCCAACTCAATATCAAACCACAGACATTCAGTTGAAAACATGGTCATCAAAAGCCATCACAGCTATCCCGAGTGAAAACTGCGTCAGACAGCTCAACAAACTGCCTATGAAGACCTGAAAATGCTCTGGTCATAGACCAATCTTCCTGGATTCGGAAAAGGGCAAATCCCATTGTGCAGATCTCGGAAAAAGCTTTCCGGAATGGTATGGAACACCTCCCAACTATTTCCCGGACTGAAAGAATCAAGCTTCTCAACGCACAACAAGGCGAATGGCTAGCTGATGTCAACCTATGGATGGTTTTTTCACTTTTTGCCTATCTTCCCGAACTCAAAATTGGACAAATAATATATCATTGTGAAGCTATCAAAAAGAGCTTTCCGGATTGATATGGCACGTCATCTAACTCCTCTCGGATTGAAAGTTATGGTTGTTCCAATGCGCAACATGAAAACCTGACCTAGCGGGACGAAAACCGAGCATCTGGGGCCCACTTTTGGGCTGCCGCAGGTAGACCTGCGACTCCCCCTTTTTCATCCATAAAAATCAGATCAGCAGCTCATTTGAAGGAGGAGAGAAAAAGAAAAAAGTTAGAGAGAGAGAGCTCGGGTTAGAGAGAGAAAGTGAGCATTTCTTGCGTTTAAACTCCGTAAATCTCAAATGTAAACAATCATATACAAATAAACTCATATATACTACAACATATCAAGTTTTAACTGGTAGAAACGGAATTTTCAAACTTCAAAAGCAGTTTAAAGCCTTACTCACTGCACACTGTAAGATCTTTTATGATCCAAAGCCTTGTCCTGCTTTAATATACATAGATTTCTACCGATTAGTTGTGCCTAGATCGACGATCAGTGACTTTTTCTCGCTTAAATATATATATAAATATATATATAGATTGGAACCGAACAGTTGAGCCTGGATCGACAATCTGTGGCTTTTACTTGATTTTCTCTATATATATAAAGATATACATATATATATATATATATCCACAACCTGTTGATTCAAATTCGAATTATACTTTTTAATAGTGTCTGAATTGCTAATATATTTGCCTTTTACCGCTTTTATTATATATATATATATATATATATATATATATATATAAATTTATCACCTAGATTCTAAATTCGTGGCATTTTTGTTGCTTTAATATATATATATATATATATATATATATATTTACATTCAACAGTCAGGCCTGGATTATAAATTCGTGGCTTTTTATCGCTTTACTATATATAAGTATATATATATTAACTGTTTAGTGTGATTAAATATCAGTTTTAACTGGTCATTCAATGTAAATTCATAATATTTGAATCTGTGGACTAGATTTATCTAAATCTAGCCATATCTAACTTTTAACTAGTTCAAAAGTTGTAAAACAGGAACCGTTGAGCTAGAAAGGCTAAGATTTATTTAAATCTAATTTTCTTTCTAAGTTTTGTAAATATTAAGCAACCGCGCGACCCTAGATCTATATCTAGCAGAAGCGGGAAGCTTTGGCTACGCGCATGCAAGGATTCAACTGATGAATCCTTTGTTTTGCGACGTTTAGATTAAATATCTGCTTTATTTCAGTATATTTGTTATGCAGGCTATTCATGTGATATTATGCGAGCCTAGGAGCCACGAGATCTAAGATCCAACTGACGGATCTAGATCTGGTTCCCATTATGGACCCTTTTCAGTTGTACAACTAGCTTGCAAATCCTATGTGTGGTGCTCGGGTCACTTCGATGGCTTTCATGCCCATAAGAGGCCTAACACTTGTATATGTATTATATTAAAGATGCTTCGCATCTCAATAAAATCAAATCAAGCCGAATACAGAATAAAAATAGAAATATCAAAGACCTCAATTCCGAGCGAAGGGATTTGAAAACATCTTTTCAAAACGCCATTTTCATTATTCTTAATCTGTTGAAAATAAACTTTTCAAAAAAAAATCAAATCCCTTCGTATATAGGTTTAAACAGGTAGAACACTATTTCAGATAACGCACTTCGAGCACATTTATTTGCATCACACACACGCTTAGAGAATTGAAAAGATGCGGTAACCGTGTTTCACGGAAGTCGGGGGTGCCTAACACCTTCTCCTCGCTTAAGCAAGCCCCCGAACTCCATGAATCTCAGGTTCCAGACCAATTAAATAGAGTCACATTTGGGCCATATTGCAAACAAACCTCTGTCAAAATTTCGGTTAAGTTGGTACAACCATTTAAACTCGGCAAAAAGCACTTTTACACCACTGTGGTTGTAGTGTTTTAACCAATTAGCCATTGTGCTTTTAAAATATTCAATTAGCCCACTGTACTTGTTAAAAATGTTCAATCAACCCATTCCGTCCAATTTCTTGGACGGACATTAAATAATTACACACGTGGCATTGAAAAAATAAATAAAAAATTATTATTTTCTGATGTGGCAACACAAAAAAATAAAATAAAATAAAATCATTGATTATGTGGCATGTACAATACATGTTGACTTTATATTTAACTGTATAAGACTAATTTTTTTAAAAAAAATTTAGACAAAAAAGAAATAATGCAAATTACAAACATAAATAAATTAATATTTATAAACATAAAGAAATAATGAAATTTTCTTTCTTTTCTTTACCTAAATATTTATAATATGTATAATATTAATAAAAATTAATATTATAATATTTATTAAAATAATAATAAAATTAATTTTATTCATCTCATTTAACCCTCTTTATCAAAAAAATTTGTATCAATGAGATCTAGTACAACATTATATTAATTTCTACAAAATTAAAAATTAAAAATCATTAATTCATTTTCTTTATTTGTATTCTTTTCCTTATCTCTTTTCCTTTCTTTTAATAATTATTTTTATTTTAAAAATTAATACTAATATATATTTTAATGATATAAAAAAGGTAAGAACATAATTAACATAAAATAGAAAATTTGATACAATTAGCAAAAAATTAGTTAAACAATGACATAAAAATTAAAATTAATTATACAATCATTAATTTTAACTTACATAAACCCTAATTCCCCAATTCTCTCTCAGATCAATTTGTTGTCAATTTTGCTAGAAATTTGTCAATTTTCCCGAGAGAGTTTCAAGCTTTAGGAAAAATAAACACCCAATGGCGAAGAAAGAGAGCTTTTGCGGAAAATATCCTCAGGCAATGTAAGCGACTACCGAACAAAATCCGTCCATTCGCCTACCCAAAGCCATAAAATCCGACCAGATCCCGGGCAGAACAACCCAAAATTTTTGAACAGGGGAGGATTCACGATCGTAGCGATGGCGATGGCGATTAAACGATTGGATCTGTTGAGATTAAAAATTTCGTGCTGCGGCCTTTGCTCCTACCAATGAGACTCACATCAACAAGATGGAGACGAACAAGATGGAACATTGATGGAGACGAACAAGATGGAACATTTATTAATATTATACATACATATTATATATATTATATTATTAAATTTTATTAATATTATACATGTTATAAATATTTAGGTAAAAAAAAATAAAGAAAATAAAATATAAAAATATTTTTATTTTATAAGTATTTTAAAACATAAAAGTATTTTTATTTTTATTTTAAAATAAGATACATATTATATATATATATATATTATATTATTAATTTTATTAATATTATACATATTATAAATATTTAGGTAAAGAAAAAGAAAGAAAATTTCATTATTTCTTTATGTTTATAAATATTAATTTATTTATGTTTATAATTTGCATTATTTCTTTTTTGTCTAAAAATTTCAAAAAAAAAATTGGTCTTATACAGTTAAATATAAAGTCAACATGTATTGTACATACCACATAATCAATGATTTTATTTTTATTTATTTTTTTGTGTTGCCACATCAGAAAATAATAATTTTTTATTTTTTTTTCAATGCCACGTGTGTAATTATTTAACGTCCGTCCAAGAAATTGGACGGAATGGGTTGATTGAACATTTTTAACAAGTACAGTGGGCTAATTGAATATTTTAAAAGCACAATGGCTAATTGGTTAAAACACTACAACCACAATGGTGTAAAAGTGCTTTTTGCCATTTAAACTTATACCAACTGACGACTCTGTTTAATCGGCCCACTCATTAAAATTGAATCTTTTCAAATCGTCGACATTGAAATGTCAGTCTTTTCCTGAAAATCACCCTTTACGCAAGACAAGTTAAACCACATAGAAAACATAAAGGGTAAAAAAAAATCAAACTCAAGGAAAAGAAAGAAAATTAACCAGAAAAAAGGAATTTTCCCCGATGTCGACAGGTGGCGACTCCGCTGGGGATAGTAGAGAGCTTAAGCCGCTTTTCAAACTTTTCAAAATTCCCTTTCCTGTGTGTTTGTGAATGCTTTCTGTACATTAAATGGATGCTTTAATTTCTGCACTTTAGTGCCTCGCACAATCTCTGCGCTTTATATTAGTGCCTCGCACAATGTCATCATTTCATACGGGTGAGACACGACGTATGTGAATGTATGTTGTGTGATTCCTCCACCAGGAGGCGAACCCGTCGGTGTTTGATTACTGGACTCAACGGAGAATAATCCCGCAAGGCTCAGGAAAGGCACCACTCAGATCCACTCTAATTGAAAGATCGGATTAACTTTCCATCTAGTAAATTGAGATGATCTGGGGACCTTCATGCTGAAAATCCGCGAGAATAGCCTAAGATAGGTCAGACTCTGATAAACCAAACGCGAAGGGGAGTCTCTTTATGCCTTTCCCTTTCAATTCCATGTAAATTTTGATTCAATGTAAATTACAATTACATGTAAATGTAAAGAAGAAAAGAAAAGAAAGTTGTAAATATACATTCCATTCCCTATTAAAACCTGTCATGCCATCCTGTCATCAAAACAACTGACATCTGTTTTGCAAGAAAACATTAAAAAACCCCTAAACAGACATACTGCATAGCATGCAGACTATTAGTGTTTATCAAGACTAAACTTCCTACTCTTCTTGTAGGTAATATTAAGTTCCATTACTATATCAAAATCTATAAAAGGCACAAAGCCTATTCACCGACATGGCTGAAAGTGCCCAACACGAATCAGGTTCCATATCTCGAAAGGAGTTTGAGGGACTTAAGAATCAAATAGCAGAATTGGCTATCCTCCTAAAAGAACAAAGTAAAAGCACTCAGGGATAGACAGTGCCCAATCAAACAGAGTCCTCCTCACAGGGTGGCAATTAAAGTCTTTGACAAAAAGGGGAAAATATGAGATACCGAACCTCATTCCAATAAAGGGACCAACAAAACCCCTGAAATCATAAACCTCAAGGGTGATAGAGAAACTGGGGATATAAGAAAGAAAGTCCAACAAATGGAGGAAACCATGCGGCCAATCAAAGGGACTGAAAACTTTGGAAGTGTCACCTATTCAGATCTATGCATATTCCCAGGGGCTCGATATCCTGACAAATTCTAAGTCCCAAAATTTGAAAAGTACAATGGGGCAGGCGATCCTTATATGCACCTAAAAGTATACATTGACGAGCTGGGGTCTTATGCTAAAGATGAAAGCCTCATAATGCAGCTTTTCCAAAGCAGTCTCACTGGAGAGGCTAGAGCCTGGTATACCCGACTGGACAATGCCAAAATCTACAACTGGGAAGAATTGGCCCACGCCTTTCTAAATCAGTACAGTTTTCAGTCACAAATGGCATCGGATTGATACCAAGTGACTAAAGTCAAAAAGCAGAGTACTGAGTCTTTCCGTGAATATGCCCAAAGATGGAGGCGTATGGCAGCACAAGTTAGCCCACCAATGACAGAAATTGAAATGGTAATGACTTTCATAGACATACAAGAGGCACCTTACTATGAGAGGATCCTAGCAGGAATAGGCAAGCCATTTTTGGAGATGATCAAATATGGTGAAATGGCAGAGTTGGGCCTGGAAACGGGCAAGATTAAGCAGTTGTCAAGCAGACAAAATTCCATTATCTAATTGGGGACCTTACGATAGATTTTGATTCTATCCTACAAACATATCAAGATAAATAATAGCGAACGGGTCCTTTGATTTATTTGATAGATATAGATATATATAGATTTGAACCGAACAGTTGAGCTTGGATTGACAATCTGTGACTTTTACTTGCTCTCTCTCTCTCTCTCTCTCTCTCTCTATATATATATATATATATATATATATATATATATATATATATCCACGGCCTGTTGATTCAAATTCGAATTATATTGTTTAATAGTGCTTGGATTGCTAATCTGTGGCCTTTTACTGCTTTATTATATATATAATCATATATATATATATATACATTTACCAATTTGGCCTGAATTCTAAATTCGTGGCCTTTTTTTTCGCTTTTAATATATATATAATCATATATATATATATATATATATATATATATTAACTGCTTATTGTGATTAAATATCAGTTTTAACTGTTCATTGAATGTAAATCCATAATATTTGAATCTGTGGACTAGATTTATCTAAATCTAGCCATATATAACTTTTAACCGGTTCAAAAGTTGTAAAACTAGAACCGTTGAGCTAGAATGGCTAAGATTTATTTAAATCTAATTTTCTTTCTAAGTTTTGTAAATATTAAGCAAACGCGCGACCCTAGATATGTATCTAGCGGAAGCGGGAAGCTTTGGCTACGCGCATGTAAGGATTCAACTGATGAATCCTTTGTTTTGCGACGTTTAGATTAAATATTTGCTTTATTTCAGTATATTTGTTATGCAGGCTATTCATGTGATATTATGCGAGCCTAGGAGCCACGAGATCTAAGATCCAACTGACGGATCTAGATCTGGTTCCCATTATGGACCCTTTTTCAGTTGTACAACTAGCTTGCAAATCCTATGTGTGGTGCTCGGGTCACTTCGATGGCTTTCATGCCCATAAGAGGCCTAACACTTGTATATGTATTATATTAAATGCTTCGCATCTCAATAAAATCAAATCAAGCCGAATACGGATTAAAAATGGAAGTATCAAAGACCTCAATTCCTATGCGAGCGAAAGGATTTGAAAACAGCATTTCAAAACGCCATTTTCATTATTCTTAATCTGTTGAAAATATACTTTTCAAAAAAAATCAAATCCCTTCATATATAGGTTCAAACAGGCATAACACTACTTTCAGATAACGCACTTCGAGCACATTTACTTGCATCACACACACACATGTTTAGGGAATTGAAAAGTCGCAGTAACCGTATTTCACGGAAGTCGGGGGTGCCTAACACCTTCCTTTCGCTTAAGCAAGCCCCCGAACTCCATGAATCTCGGGTTCCAGACCAATTAAATAGATTCACATTTGGGCCATATTGCAAACAAACCTCTGTCAAAATTTCGGTTGAGTTGGTACAACCATTTAAACTCATACCAACTGGCGACTCTGTTTAATTGACCCAATCATTAAAATTGAATCTTTTCAAATCGTCGACATTGAAATATCGGTCTTTTCCTGAAAATCACCCTTTAAGCAAGACAAGTTAAACCACATAGAAAAAATAAAGGGTAAAAAAACAAATCAAATTCAAAAAGGACGTCGACACTCAGCATTTTTATTATGTCAAGAAATAAAGGTAGTCTTTGAGATTGTGGAAGATAAATATGATGATGAAGTTAAGAAAATCAAAGTGAAAGTTGAGATTATGAGAATAATGTTGATTTGATATTTTTATTTATGTTCTGTGCTTAACATTATTAAAATAATATATAACATATTTCTCTCCACAATTCAGTGTCTTACCTTGCAAAGCTTCATATCTATTTGACCCATCCCCCCCCAAACTCAAAGCTTGATTAATCACTACCGGATTCAATCCCAAAAACCCCCAATAGATCTTCTTAATTACTACTCTATGGATATTTTTTCCAGCCAGAAAATACATCCCACTTCATCCCAAAATCTACCCTAGCAAGACCTAACAAATCCTCAGCATTTATATTATGTCAAGAAATAAAGGTCGAGTCTTTGAGATTGTGGTAGATAAATATGATGATGAAGTTAAGAAAATCATAGTGAAATTTGAGATTATGAGAATAATGCTGATTTGATATTTTTAATTATGTTCTGTGCTTAACATGGCTAGTAGGATAGAACACACAAAAATTAAGTATTTTCCTAAACTCTTCTTCCACTATTCATTACCCAAAAGAATCTCCTAATTGTATTTCAAATATCTCACATAATAAACAAAATGCTAGTTCAAACTGTGACGATCCGAGTTTTCGGAAAATATTAAAATAAGAATTTAAATATATAAAATTCTTATTATCTGATATATTACGTAAATTGTACTGCATAAATGGATGTGTTGTGCGATGTGATAATTTATAAATATATTATTATTATATATAAATAAATTATTGTAAACAATTTATAGAAGGAAAAGAAAATGAATAAAATATAATATTTTATTTTGGTATTAGTCAAGATAGGTAAATTGAAATAATTGGCGGATTTAATGTTACAAAATAGGTAAATTGAAATAATTTATAATATCAAATTATTTCAATATACCTAGTGGATGTATTGCATTAAATATATTATTTAATGTATAACTTCTATTTTAAATGGAAGAAATATGTAAAATTAGTACATTATTGGGTGTATTGTAATTGATATATGTATGAAAATAAATTGTTAAAAACAATTTATTAAAGAAAGAAGATATAATCAAATAAGAAAATTGAAATGAATTATTTTAATTTATTACGCTAAATAAATTTATTTAATGTATAGTTTTTATTTTAAAATGGAAAGGATTTTTGAGATATAGCTCATTATACTATTTGATGTGTGCATGCGATAAGTACTGAAGGTATATATGTATTATAACTAAATAAATAGGTATGTATGTATTAAATATTATGTATATTGAATATATAATATATAAGAAGAGGAATTAAGCTGGGAGAGCATTAAAATGTGTGGGCTGCAAGTAATACAAACTGAATTATATAACTAAGCTTGAGCAGGCAAACCCAACATCTCAGCATAAGAGTAAGGAGCAAGTATTCGTGAAGGCCAAGAATTGGGAAGTGATGAGCAAGAATAAGCAGTAAGGAGCAAGGAATCAGATCCTATAAAAAAAAGTCCTGCTCCTCTCTCCTGCTACTGCTGCTATCCACCCGACCACCTCTCCTCCCAGTTCCAATTTTGTGTTGTCCAGCATAGTAGAAGAATTAAGACTAAGGAAGATTACAAAGATTATATTCAAGCAATCAAAAGGTATTAAACATACCTTTGTTATGTTTTTATTTGAGTATATGTGAATTGATTTATTAGTTGGTTGAAATGGAAATAAATTGTAAAAACAGTTTGTGAGTTTATTATATAACAATTCATCAATCAAAGGAAATGAAATCCTAAGCAATGAAGTTTTGGAATTAAAAGAAATAAGATTCTATAAAGATTAGTATGATAATTAGTTGCTTTATATATGATTTGATTGTGATAACAGTTGGCATAGACTGAAATTACAGGCAAGGAATATAGGATTGGTTGTGCGGAGTAATAACGTGGAAAAAATTTGGGTTAGAACCAATGTTCTAAAAGGCGATAGGCGGGAGGCGGGCGGCCGAGGGAGGCCTAGCGCCTAGGGGCCTGGGCGGGGCCTAGGCGGGATTTTTTATTTTAAGTTAATTTTAATATTTTATCTTACATTTATCCAAACAAAACAATAATATAAAGCAAAAAAAATTATAATAAAGATAATAAAGGCATTTGCTTAAAGTTCAAACACATATCCATATTGTTAATGTCAAAGTTTAAACACAAACATGTAATTGTTCAAAATTCAAACATATTTTTAACGTATTAGTTTTATTCATAAACAAGATTGCTATTAAATAATAAAATTTAAAATTTCAAGAATTTAATTCAATATTAAAACTTAAGAAACTAAACATAAATTTAAGAATTATATTGAATTAAACTAAATATTACAAATGTATCATCATTTATATAATTTAAAGTTGGTACAAATTCAAAAAATTATAACTATAATAAAATTATCCATTTTGAATTGATATTGTTCACTTCTTGTTGTGATTTGATATGTTACAATCTGTATTATGAATATATTAAATCATTAGAAAAAAAAATATATCAAGATCTGGTTTGAGTAGTTATTAAAATAAAATAAAAACTCTCCGCTTAGACCCCGCCTAATTTTTTAGAGGGATTTTTTTGCCGCCTTGAGCCTAGGTGAGGTGTCAGGGGGGCCTAGCACCTAGGCAAGGCACCAAGGGGGGGCCTAAAGCACCTAAAGTGGCGCCAAGTGGGGGCTTAAAGCGGGATTTTAGAACAACGATTACAAATTTATAATAAAATTATCCATTTTGACTTGATATTGTTCACTTCTTGTTGTGATTTGATATGCTACAACATGTATTATAAATATGGTAAATCATTTGAAAAATATATATATTAAGATCTGATTTGGGTAGTTATTAAAATAAAAAAACATCTCTGCCTAAACCCCACCTAGGCCCCGCCTAATTTTCTGGAGGGATTTTTTTGCACGTGCCTAGGTGAGGCACTAGGGGGCCTAGGCGGACCTAGGCGGGGATTTTTAGAACACTGGTTAGAACGTAAGAAAATGGCTATGAAATCTGCGATTTAAAGCAACGCACACCACATGTTAAAAGTTCTCTAGAGACTTTTTTGTTAAAAACAAAGAATTAAGCGAAGCTGAGGCTAAGGCTACGTATATATACACTTTATATAATTAATGGGATAAATCAACTTTGGTACCTGTACTGGGACACGACTTACAATTTGGTACCTGAAGTGAAAAAAGTTACAAACTGGTGATTGTACTCGAAAAATGTTACACTCCGTTAAACATTAGGGACACGACTTACAATTTGGTACCCGAAGTAAAAATAGTTACAAACTGGTGATTGTACTCGAAAAATATTGAAATTTGGTGCTTGTACTTTTCAATTTTTAAATAATCGTTAAAATTGATCCAACGGGAGAGACAAACATATAGAGAGGGAAGCGAAGTCGACGCGAAGAAGATCCTCGATTTTTTGTTCCATCTTTCCTTGCCTCCCACATTCGCACCATTGCTCCACAGTGGCACTGACTTGGGAACTCTGGTGTAATCCATTCATTTTTATTACATGAATTACAATCTTCTTTCCCGATTTCATTTACGATTCAACTCCAAAACGAGCTCATTTTTTCAATTAAACACTGAAAATCCTTTAATAAATATATGGGAACCAGTAATCAATGGAGAATCGAGACGAAGAATGAGAGAATAAGAAGGACAGAAGAAGAGAACCCTAATTTTCAAACAAAATAAAGATGAAACTCTACTGTTTAACGGAGTGTAACATTTTTCGAGTACAATTACCAGTTTGTAAATTTTTTCACTTCGGGTACCAAATTGTAAGTCGTGTCCCAGTACAGGTACCAAAAGTTGATTTATCCCTATAATTAATTAAAGAGTTTGGATGAATCGAATTAAAACGAAAAGTGTTTCTGACTCAAAACGAAAAACTAAAAGTTATGTCAGGCTACTTTTGGGATCTGTTTTGGGCAGCTTAAAGAGTCCAAAATGGAGGGGTTAGTATTTTTTAAAAATAGCTTGCTATGGTGTCTATAGCATGTCCAAAATTGGGTGCAAACGAACTTATGAATTAAAAGTTACAAAATTGCAAAAAGAGACTGGGGAGAACAGCTGGGCTGGCCAGGCCTGCTGCAGGCAGCAGCAGCCAGCGCCCAGCGCTGTGCTGTGCTGCGCAGGGCCAGCCAGGTGGTTTTGATGCGCGATTTAATTTGCCTAGTTTGCTTGTTTGTCACAGCTTGTATTTTATTTAAATAGGTGGGTATACCACCTATAACATACCAAAAATTCATCGTGATTTAATTAGTAGATTGGGAGATAAAAATGCATGAAATAAGAGGAAAGGGAATTGGGGGCTGCTGCCTAGCAGCAGCAGCAGAGTAGTGACAGTAGCAGCAGCCACAATTAGACTATGCCTAGTTGTGGCCTGTTTTGCTAGCGCGATACAATACTAGTAGTTTAGTTATAAAAATAATCAATGTAAAAGCATAACAAGATATAAGAACTAAAGAATGTAAATTCGTTTTAAATGCGAAAAAGAAACTTGGAACGTATTATGAAACCTCAAAATTAGAAACAAAGTAATAAGCATTCATGTAATATATTACGGATACTAAATAAGCTAAGAATGTAATAAGTTTTGGAAGCTATTCTTAAAGCATTTTGGGATCTAAAATTATTTCAAATGAAAGTTTCAAGTAAATTTTAAACAAAGGATTAACTATGAATATGCAAAGGAAATCAAATACGCCGTATAATTTCAAAAGTTTCGTATAAGGGTAAGAGATGTTCTGGTTTGTAAACAGAAAAGACAACATTTTGATATGTTAAAAGCCATGTCAAAGCCTTTTTGAAGTAAAATGGTGATGACACGCAAAATGTTTTAAACGAATGTGTAAAGACTTTAAGATAAAAATAAAAAATATTAATGACATGAAAACATCTAAAATGGTTTATATGATTATCTAATCTACATACATGAATACATGTGATATGAATAAATGACTAATAAGTGCGAATGTGTGATTGTAACAATGTAGGATTTGTGAATGAAAGGTTAAGTTAAGAACTATAACGGAAAACACCAAGCAAGGCAAGTTTCTCAGTCTATTTCCGTGTTAACTTGTCTTATGTTTACAAGTATATGGATATTCATGATTTGCTATATGTTGCTTCGTGAACGATTAAAGTCAATATATGACTAATGTGATTTGAGTTATAGAACTCAGTTTATTTAAAGCATGCGATATTTGAATAATGATAGGTTAATAATATTAAAGGTATGATTTGAATATGAAACTATGTGCTACGTGATGCATGATAGACTGTTGGACTTGTTGGACCGTCGTGCTCATTCTTGCAATAATTTGTAGGTTACAATCGCAATGTGATCCATATTTGTTCAGATGATAAAGACTAGAAGAATATGGGCAGGGAAATTACTTTCTGTAATTAAAAATTGTATTACATTTTATGGACAATTGTGGTGTGTATGTAAATGCAAGGTTGTAAATATTGAATTATCTGATATATAAAGGATGTTGTATTGAGACTTGAATTCCTAAACAATAACTCTGATAAAATGAATCATAGAATAAATATGATTCTGAAATACGTAATCGTAAAGATTGCGATTCAGGGAATAAAAATAATAAAGAAAAAATTTAAATTATCCGCATTTTCGGCTGACATTGCATCTAATAGTGATGTAAAGCTGAACTTAGATAGTATTTAACGCACAAGGTCAAGGTTAAATTAGTCATGATTTTGAATTAAGTTACTCTCGATTTTGGGGTCGTTACAAAAACAACCCTCCGATTGGCCTTTAGCTTAACACCTAAACTTTGAAAAGGTCAGTATCAAGAACTCCCAATAAAAAAGCTCTATGAAAATCACATATACAAGGAATTCTAAAGTCAAGAAATCCCACACTTTCCTATTAATGCACTAAAATTGTAACTACAAATTTCTTTATTAATCTAAATTCCAAAGTCATCCCAAAACCAATTGCAGGTACCAAAATGTTTCAGTACTACCGAGTTATCTCTGTAAAGCAATATCATTATTATTCAACTTATTACATCATTCAAAGTGAAATATATGTTATTAAATGATATTATTATTCCTTGGGTGTTCAACTGTCATCAAAAAAGCAATTGCAAAATCGGGGCTTCAACTATTGTACTGATGTATGCATGCCTATACAAGATTTCATCTTATAAGTTTCTTCAATTTCTCAGCTAGTAATAGTTTTAAATGTACTCAAGTCTCTATTCAACATAATTTCATCACAAATTATTTTCCCATAACCTAATTTTATTGAAAAGAAATCTTTAAATGAGAGTGGTATCATACCATCTCTTATATGATAGTGGTCATGAGATCAAAGCTTAATGGAGGCTTTCCTAGCCTCAGTGGAGGCACTATTCTATAGCCACTATGGCCTTATCTATAACCTTAGTTGAGTCACTATCTATCAAGGAACCCTAACCGCCCTGCAATTTGCGAACAGAGAACTATTGTTCCGCATTCCGAATAGTGGTTTGGGAAGGTAGATACCGTTTGTATTTTACCAATAGGTAACGCTCCTCGTACACGATTTTGTTCTACATACCGAATCGATCCACATTCCTGGTAACCATGTTCTATAGTCATTGTGGCCTTTCCATTTAGTTTTTGAGGTCAGGTTCTATGTCACCCACTACCCACTATGGTAATAATAAAAAGAATTAAACCTATATATATTGAAATAAATCAGGAATGACATTGGTCAAAACTACTTACCAGGAGAGAGCATGTCCTGGAACATCAATCTCGGATAACACATTAATCCCACGTCTTTGAGAGTAACTGCAAAATTTGATACTGAAAATTCAGATAAGTGTTGGAGAGAACCAATCCTATTCCTAGAAAACAAGTGTAACAGTCTTGCCTCACAATCTCAGCAGCATCAGCAATTGTATATCATTCTGGAATAGAATAAGCACCATCCCACAGTTTTGGATATGAAGGTATCTCTAAAGGGAAGGACTGTCTATCCACTATGTGCCAGTGCAACACATTCTGTGTAAGAACCCGAATTTTTAGAAATGATTAAAATAAGAATTTAGTAAATAAAATTCTTAAGGCATGAGAAGGGTTGAATAAGAATATATATATATATATATATATATATATATATATATATATATATATGCGTTGTGAGATATGTGGTATTGTGTTGCATGGGGTAATATAAACTATGCAATAAGTGATTTCTGTGTTTAATAAATATATTATTATTATATATTTGTTATTTATTGAAGAGGCTAGTTATTTGAAGTAAAGAAGATGGATAGAAATTTATCTATCGATATTAAATAATTTATGTGAAATTATTTTATCATAGTAAGTTGGTGACATTAAACATCTTTGATAATCACTAATTTCTTGATGTACGAGTATGTATCAAATCTAAGGTAGTGCAACTGTACCCTTTAATGGTGAATATATAGGAGCTGGGCTAAACGATTCCTTCAGAGAGTGGAGGTATATACGAATTAGTAACCGATCTAACTCACTGTGAAAATAATGTAGACGAGACGGAAACTAATTTGTTGGTTGTTTGTGGGAAACCACTCAGTGTACTATATTGAATACTGTTAGAGACTCGATGTGTGCTAGGTTTAGACTTGTATATATGTACGTTGTTGATGAGAGAAGAAAATCGATATATCTTTAGATAAATATTGGTTAGAAATTTATTGATTAATATTGAGATATGGTTAAATGTATAGATTAAAGAATTGTGTTGAGACAATTTATAGAAAGGAAAGACAAATAATTATAGTATATTTCTAATAAAGGATATTAAAATAAATTCTAGCATTTGATTATTTTAATAAAAGGGGGGAATATTATTATCTTATGTAGCTTTGTACGAGGTAAGGTGTGTGATTAAGTAATATGGTAAATATATTAAAACATATTTGCTATATAAGTTGATGGAAACAGTTTATCATAATAAAAAATAAACTTATTTTCTATATATAGTGTGTACGTGTGTCGTGCATGTAAATATTTTAATAATACAGATATTATATTAAGAGTAATATCTTGAGAATATGAGTAAATCGTTTTATTATGATTAGTTCCTATATTTAGAGAAAACATGATAAAAACATCTTATGTTATGTTATGGCGAAATACATAATTTTGATTGTAGTAATGTATTTCCAAGAGGGCTAAAGTTATAAAAGAAAACTAAGTTATTTTAATTTATTAAATAAATTGAGTTATTATATTACCGCGAATGTTATAAAGAATATTTAAATATTTTCATTCACGATATAATTATATATGTGAACCTTGTGATATAATAGTTCGATGTAAATTGAACATGTTATAAATAGTAATGTGGTGGGAAATGAATAAGTAATGAGAATGAGAATAAGCTTAATGTAACCTTGTGAGATATGCCTAGTGTAGCAAAGTGATGAAATAAGCATTCATTAAATAATTTAACGAATGAATAATGGAAGGAATTAAATTGTATGTGCAATGATTTTATATTATATAGTAGCTACATCTATATGATATGAAATGAAGTGGGACACTTCAATGGTAACTATATAATATAGGAAGTATTTGAATACATATGTATAAAGACTAGTATGTTAGCATTATGTACAAGTGAGATAATAAAATGTAACATGGTACAATAGACCACTCCCATGACTCTTAGAAATGCTGAAAATTTGAGTTAAATAAGCTTGCTAGATAGCTCATGTGATAGCAATGATGGTTAGCCCAATGGTTAGGGTACAATGAATAGTAGTAGTTGGTGGGAGTTAGCCACCAACTCTTCTTTGCCCCTTGTGTAATGACCATAGGAGGGTAATAGATTGGCTATGAATAGATACCATTAATTAGTGCTAGTATATAAGTTATGAGAACATATAATGTAAGGATATTACATTATGACCATATTATAAGATGTAATATTAACAATAATATTATTTTGTGAGATTATATTATTATAAGATGTAATGTCTTGTGTGGCATAACTAGTAAAGCTAAATCAAAGGGAGATTTAATGGGATGTATTAAAAGAAAATAAATGGTGAGTTAATAAATAATTGATATTAATTATCATTATGATAATTGGGTATATTTGAGATGATAAATTCTATGGAAAATGATGGATTGAGAATATCCAACTATTTTATAATTAGCCCAATTAAAATATTTTTGGGACTAACCCAAATGTACATGGATTATATGATTCTGTGTAATGTATGAGTGGGTGTATATGCTCATTTGTGGATAAAGTATCAAATAAACCCAAGTATGCTAATAGTAATACAAAATACTGAGTTTTAAGGGTAGTGTCCCAAATTGTGTGTCATTTCTTCATTCACGTGAAATACAAAAAAGCTAGCTAGCTAGCTTGCTTCTTCTTCTCAAACTCATAGCTTCCAATGATAAGAGGGGAGTGGGCTAAATAGTGATAAGGAGTTGATATCCGACCAACTTCTCATGAACCATTAATTTCTTTTTCATTCCATTGAGCAAAGTTCCAATGTTGGTCAATAAGTTTCCCTATAAATGAAGCTAGTTTCATTCTCAAACTTCTTGTTGATTACTCTGTGAAGTTCAGAAATTTGTGTGTGAGTGTTGTTGAGTTGGAGAGGAAACTTGAGATTGAAAGCAAAGAATTTACTTCACAACTTCAGAAGGTAATATCCCTCTATATGTTATTAAATTCAAGTTTTGCAAAGTTCTTAGAAAAGTACTAAAATACTTGTTTTGAGTTGAAAAGTTTATGGTTGAAGCATGATAGAATGTGTCAATTGATGCTAGACGTTGTTAATATGGTTAAATATGAAATCAACGAAAGTTAAACGAAGTAAATTGGTCAAGTAACGAATCTGTAGTGAAGAGAATCGCTAAATGTGTTAAACTTTGAAAAAATGGCATGAATTGATTCTTGAATTTGATTGTTTGTATGTTTGGGATTGTTAGAAGCATGCTAGGGATGTTTAGTAGCAAGTTTATATCAATTAAGTATCATTATATTACTGTTTGGATGGGAGTTTGGCATGTTAGCTCAGAAATGGGAGTGTCGTTGTTTAACCTGCACTACCCATGCCCGCTTGCTGATGGGGTTCTCGTAGTATTAAAGGGCTCTACCGGGGTTCTGCAATGACTTATACTGTTGTTTTGATTGTTTGATACAAGAAGTCTTAACTTACCTTAAGGAGCATACATAATCCTTAAACATGTGTCAATGTATGTTACAAGATGTTTTAGTAGGTTTGGAGTTTGAATTATAACCTTTTGAAAGAAAAGTTAAAAGATGAAAACCATGTTTATAAAACCTTACGCCTTTTTGAAATCTAACCTTTTGAGCATGTATTCGCAACTTAGTTAGTTTTATAAATACGTATGAAATGTGAATTCAACGTACTTTGCATGCTTAGTTATTTATCATGAAATTTTAAGGTTTGAAAACCAATTGAGTTAAAAACTCTATGACTTGTTTTGTGAATTTTTGAACAACTATGATAGGATGCCTTATGCCTCTAGGCATGACGAATATGTTCATCATCTAGCTAAGCATGAATTGGACCTTTCAAGTGTGGTTTAAAATAAGTTTTCAAATAATGAATTATGCTATATCTATGCAAATAAGATATATACATATGAGCATGCTATTAGAGGCTTATTAGTACCAATATATGGTTTAAAAACTTATAACATCGAATCTTGTTAAAGAAAGTTAAGCCTTATTGATTGAAATAAATCATTATGGAGCTAAGTAGTTTGAACATGAACTTGAAAATAAATCACAACCTACTTGATGTATGTTTACAGTACATATCGGAATACATGTTATGCTAAAAATTATATTGGGCAATAAAAAACCTAAATCTGGTATGGCAGGAGAGCCAGAGAAAACAAGGCCATCCTAGGCCAAATCACAGGCGATGTTGCCAAATTGTTTTAATGATAATCTGAACCTTAAAGCATATGTGTATGAATGTCTTTAAGTAATGTTTTAAGTATATGACCAAGTAATGGTTATATAAAACCCAAATTTGTTAAATTTTATTAAAGTTGCAAAATGTAAGAACGATGTAGAAACCACATCTATAAACTTTAAATATGTGTCGAACACATAGCAAGTCATGTGTGATAAATGTATACGAATGTTGATGTCAAGTGCGGATGGCTAAGGTATACCTATACATACCTAGCTATTCTAAGAGTATGATGAGAAAGTGAAATGAAGGTTTTACAAACCTAGTTAGGAAACGATGTAATATTTATTATTATATTAAGAGCATATGAAATGTATGACTGATGGATATGAATCCATGATTATATAATTGTGTAGGAATACACTTCGCTTTAAGCAGTTAAGTCGTAGTTGATAAACTACGAATCAGGCAAGTCTTTCAGTTCCTATTTGATATATGAATTCGATAACTGTTAGTTGAGCTATATTATGCTATGCGAATGTTGATGTATATATATGAAATGCATATGAGATATGTATGAAAGTTGATCTTTGATGATATGTTTGTGAAGTAAATTTATATGCCTGTTATGTGAGAAATAACATGCGTAGTAAATAGTAATTGATTATGAATGCATGAACTGAGTATGTTATTATATGCTATGTCTTTGCATGAAAGCTGTTAGAATTGTTCAACATCGAGCTCACCCTCGCAAATAACCACTTTTGCAAAAGTTAAGGACTCACGATAAAGATTACGTGCTACTTGATTGATAGAGTTCAATAGTATCGAAGAAGATTGATTTATTTATCTAAATATATGCTCTAGAACCATGTTTAGGTTCTAGGAGATGTACATGATAGTAGTTTACGATGTGTAATACATGTTGAGTTGTAAAGTTATACTATGTGATACATAGAGGAATTCGAATCGAGATGTAAAAATTTATACAGTAATTTGGATAGAATGAATCATAACATAAGTTGATTCGAGGATATGTAATTGATTCAAGTTAAGAAATCAATAAAAGATTTTTCAACGGAGATTGAAAAAGTTTAAATTATTCCGCATATTTTTATAACATCGAATATGATGTAAGACAGGAATGGTAAATGACCAAGATTTGAAACTCATAAAAGTTTGGGGTCATTATACAGATCCTGGAAATGGAAAGAATTTATATTCTAAATTGTAATAAGCAAAGTTATATTCATTAAATTATGAATAAAAGATATATATAGTTAACGATAGTAGTATCGTGGCGGACCGGATCCGAGGTTTGAAGGAATCCAGATTTGGGGGCGTCACATTCTGCATAAACGCAAGTAAGAAGAGCGAATACCAAATCAATGTTCAGATTCTTGGCAACCATTACTTGGATGGAATTTGGAAATATCTTAAATTGTATCTTGGCCAATATTTCAAAGTAAACTGTAACTACCAACAAATTTTATTTAGCTTATAATTAAATAATTTTGGAATATTTTTGAATAAAATAAAATTTTATGAACATTTTTGAATATTTTTAAATATTTTTGGAATACTTTAGCCCCTCGGTAGAGTATCCACCTCAAATCGTAAAGTCACCAAGCTACAACATCCAAACTCAGGCCCCTCCATCAGATATTCCCTCTTCCTCTAGAAATGAATGTTTCAATATTGATCTTGCTCTCTCCTCATTGCAAGATAAATTCAAAAGCAAACCTCCTCCCTTCTCAAAATTTTCCACATTTGATTTAAATTGCATCGAGTCGCCCACCAAAACTGACTTATCAGAAATATCTAAGAAAGTGGTCAAGGAACTTGATAAAAGTCTTGAGGATCACACTGCACTCATTCAGCTGAGATTAGCATCCATGATCAATGCTGCAAACAATTTCCCAAGCTCTCTAAGCTCTGAGCTCTCTAAAACACTCAAAGAGATCTTCAAAGAAATGCTTCAGAGCATAAAAGACGGATGATATTCACTTTCAGGCAGCCAAGAACAACAAAGAAGCTATCCTAATCCTACACCTACAGGCCAACCAAGAGACTCAAAATCAACGCATGATTGAAAGCTTCCTCAATCTACAATTGCATTGTCACAAAGAATTTCAACAATTCTATGTCAAAGAATGGCCAACAAATGACAACATTCTATCCATCCTTCAAAGAACAGAAGCTAGGGTCCAAGCTCGATCGAAGAAAATAGAGAGGACATTGCTCCGGACAAGAGTCACTCAACGAGCTTGTTCAGGACGGAATCGTCTTTCAGACGACATTCGAACCCTCGATCTTTGACATAAAGGGGAGAATAAAGGTAAAGGAGGAGATCAGGAGGCAAAGGCAAAGGCAGAGGTCAATTCCAACCTCAATCCTCAAGGAATCCTCCCGCAAGGCAAATCCTCCAAAGAGACTCCATCGATCCAACCCATCGACTCAACGATCCGATCAATGTGAAGTTTTAATGGCTCAACCTTTGTGGAGTTCTAGACAAGCCACCGGCTCTCACACGATGACAACACAAGGCCTAAGAATGCCAATTGGAGATCCTGCATTCATGAATAGGCATGATCACAATCCAAGGCTTAGCCCAAGTGAGCTGGAAGATCTAGTCAGGAGAGACGAAGAAAGCAAGAAAAGGAGAGCTGAGGAATATGCAAATCCTCCAAGGAGCAAAAGGCCGAAGAAATAGAGATAAGTTGAATTTCAATTCTTATTGATGTAGTCAAACTTAAATGTAATATCTATCCTCATACATCAATAAATTCATGCTTATTCTCTAAGAAATTTCAGCTGCTCATTGAAATACTAAGTCATTTACTTATCAAGAATCGCATATAGGATTTGATAATCATGACAACAAATCTCCTTGGTTATGTCAACATCAAATAGGGGGAGATTGTTGGAAGAATGCATATTTTGATTTGATGTTTAAAGTAAATACTCATGATTATATATAAAGCCCTTGAGGAATATATGTACAAGGGCTTAGTGATAGATCAAATTTGTTAGGTTGATCTTTGCTTTGAATGTTCATCATTCCATAAATGAATGTATAGATAAAGAGATCAAAATGTTAGGTTGATCCATGACTTGAAGAGTATAAATACAGCTTCATCAAGAATCGTAGTCTATCAAACTGATCAACAAATTGCGTAAGCTAAAGGCGGATCGATAGTGAGAGCTTAACGGATCGTAGTGTATCCGCCCAAGGACCTCTTCGAAATCGTAGAGAAGTGGTCTGGACGTTGTGCGAAGCTAACTCGAGAGATCGTAGTGTGCTCTCTGAAACGTAGAGTATGCAAGATGAGCAAGCAAAGATCGAGTGCGCAAACTCTTGAAAGGATTCATAGTGTTCTATTCGGACTAAGCATGACGTATACAAGACACCACGATATGGATCGTAGAGTGTTGTCATCTCAGTATTAGAAGCATCGAGCTCTATCTTCGCATTTGGAGATAAATTTCAACAAATGAGGAATGGGATTTAAACGTGAAGCATTCACCAATCCCAATCTGCATAAAAAAGATATCCTTAGTATTCATCAAAAGGAACATGTTCAAAAGATAAGAAAAGGACCATCAAGGGAGGAAAACACCTTTCGGTGTTAGGTGAGAAAGCAATCTGCTTAGGCCGTAATGCTGATTCGGAAGATGTGCGAAATGTCTCCATCAAAGCTCGAAATGTCAAACGCATTTAATGCTTCATCAGATGACTTCAACGGATAGATTTCAAAGATCTCATATATACAGAATACAGACACATGAAGATGCAAGCAAGTACCGAACAAAAACGCACAAGAACACTCAACGCTGAACTCCACGATCTGAGAAAAAGAGGAAGCTTGCTCAGCTACTCAGTTCTTTCGAACAAGCTTAATCGCAGAATCGAGTAGCCTCAATCACAACTCAACAACTATCAATCTATCAAGTAAGAAGTTCCAAGTCGGAAGGACTTCAAGAGTTCTAAGTGAATGTGAAGAGCCAAGTCTCTTTGGACTTGAAGAGTTCAAGAGTGAACTTAGAAGTGCCTCAGGCTAACGATCTAGAAGGAATCTGTGAGATTCAGAAAGTGTAAAAGACATCCTTAATGGATTTCCTACTCAAGGAGTAGAAGAGTGAACTAGGAGCTTTGAGTGCTCCGAACCACTTAAAAACAACTGTGTCTATTTATAACTGCTATAACTGCTATAACTGCCTTTCTCTCTTTAACTTGTTATCTAAAAGGGATTTCAAAGAAACAATAATTCCGTTGTGCTTAAAAGCTTTATCAAAACAGTCTTTAAACAAAGAAAAGTTTTTAATATCTATTCAACCCCCCCCTCCCTCCCCTCCCTACAGATAACTATTGTGCTCTCCAGAGGAACTAACAATTTGGAATAACAGAGATTTCATGGGGGAAATATAAATGTAATTATAATAGAGTCGTGGGCTCAAGAACGGACTCATTCCGACTTCGGATGACAAAGTTACGAAGAATTGAAAATTTAAAACATTCAGAACGCAAAGTTGAAAAACTGAGCGACGCGGGATTTTTGAGCCAATTAAAAGGTTTGTTAGGAAATAAAGAAAATTATTCTGTCCAAAGAATTTAAAGTGTGCAATGAAAGCTAGATTTTGGCATAGGAACGGATTCATTCCGTTGTGAGATGATGAAGTTACGGGTTTACAAAGTGACCTCCAGAATCATTTTTGCAGAAAATGAACTTGAGCAACAAAACTCCTAGAACGGCGCCGCAGAGCCAGTATTCTAGTACAAAATGGGCGCCTTGATGCCCAAGACGAGAACTCTCCCCGAATTTCAGGCGTTGCAGTGGCACAAGACCTAAAGTTAAACCGACGCCACAACGCCGGTCAGTCGGTAGCAGAGAAGTTTGTTTACGAACACGGAAAAAAGGAAATGTAACAAACAATTAAACATGTAAATATTCAAGTAATGTATCACGATAGTAAGTGATCTAAGACCTTAAGTAAAGGTTGGGAGTTGATTAAATAAAAGAGAATTAAAAAAATTATGAATACGTAAACACAAAATACTTTAAACAAGTAAACGTTTAGTATGAGCACAAGAGGAACGTTGTTAACATTCATGAGCATGCAATGTATGAGCAGTTGTGTAAGACCTCAACTTTTTATGAATAAAGATTTAATTTTCTCTAAATATTAATTTGAATAATAAGGTGTTGATTTGATATAATGCTATAGTTATGGGTGATATGTGCAAATTTTGTAAAATAAGCAAGTTGTCATAAAATATTTGTTTTGTCGAGCAATATTCTTTTTGTCGGGGAATATTCGTACGACGGCGCAATCATTAGTGAACCACATAACGGAATAACTGTCAGATATAGAAAGCGATAGAAATAACCTTTTTATAAAAAATAACGGCAAAACTTTTACCGTCAAAGCTTATGGGAAAGTCATAGCCTATACCTCACGACAACTCAAAGAATATGAGACAAATTATCTTCTCATGATCTAGAGTTGGCAGCAGTCGTTTTCGTGCTAAAGATCTGGAGACACTACCTGTATGGGGAGAAAGTGGAGATCTATACAGATCATAAGAGCCTTAAATATTTCTTCACCCAAAAAGAACTCAACATGCGACAACGACGTTGGCTCGAGCTGTTGAAAGATTACGACCATACCATTCAATACCATCCTGGAAAAGCGAACGTGGTAGCTGACGCGTTGAGTAGAAGATCGTATGCAGGTACAAGTGCGATATTGTTAACACAAAGACCCATTTGTATTACTTACAAAGGATGGAGATAGAGTTAAAAACTCCAAGGACCCACGCGAAGATGACAAATATACGAGTAGAACCGACTTTAATCGATAAAATTAAAGCTGCTCAAGCTACAGACCTGGAGCTGATGCGTATGAAGAAGAAAGTACAAGAAGATGTTATTCTAGAAGTAAGGATCGACGAATGAATACTTCGAGTCAACTCTAGACTTTGTGTTCCTAACGACTCTGATTTGAAGTATAAATCCATGATAGAGGCACACAACACACCGTTTGCAATCCATCCTGGAAGTACCAAAATGTATCGTGATCTTCGACATACATTTTGGTGGAGCAATATGAAGAGAGAGATCGCGGAGTTTATCTCAAGGTGTTTAACTTGTCAACGTGTCAAGGCGGAGCATCAAGTACCAAAAGGTCTATTGCAACCACTTGAAATTTTAGAATGAAAGTAGGAACACCTCAACATGGATTTCGTTGCTGGTCTTCCCAAGGTTTCTCAAGGCATAGATGCAATTTGGGTCATTGTCGATAGATTAACCAAGTCTACTCATTTCTTGCCTATACGAGAAATTTATTCACTTGAACGTCTTACTCGTATGTATATAATAGATGAGATTGTGAGATTGCATGGTAAGCCAGTATCCATAGTTTCTGATCGAGACCCAAGATTCACTTCACGATTTTGGGTCAGCTTGCAGAAAGCTATGGACACTGATTTACGATTCAGTTCTGCATAACATCTCCAGACGGACGGGCAATAAGAAAGGACTATTCAAACTCTTGAAGATCTATTGAGACTCTGCGTTCTAGTCTTCAAAGGAAGTTGAGACAAGTAGTTACCATTGGTGGAATTCTCCTACAACAACAGTTATCAAGCGAGTATAGGCATGACTCCATTCGAGGCGTTATATGGACGAAAGTGTCGTTCTCCAGTATGCTGGGACAAATTGGATGAAGCAATATTGTTGGGATTAGAATTGGTACGCATGCCTACGGAAAAGATTCAAATAATCCGGCAACGTATACAAACCTCACAAGATCGACAAAAGAGTTATGTTGATCTTCATAGAAGGGACGTGGAGTTCAATGTTGGAGATCATGTATTGTTACGTGTTGTTCCATGGAAATGAGTTACGAGATTCGGAAAGAGAGGAAAGCTCAACCCTCAATTTATTGGTTCATTTGAAATCCTCGATCGAGTAGGAATTGTGGCCTATAGACTCGCCTTACCGCCAAGTATGTCTCGTGTTCATAACGTTTTTCACATATCCATGCTACGTAAATATGTGAAAGACCCAAATCACATTATTGAATTAGAACCAGACGAGATAGCAGAAAATTTAACGTATGAAGAGATACCTTTTAAAATCTTAGATAAGAAGGAACATATTCTATGCTCAAAGGTTATACCTCAAGTCAAAGTTTTATGGAGAAACCACGATATTGAGAAAATGACCTGGGCGTTAGAATCTGAAATGAAAACAAGGTATCCTCACATCTTCGACATACCAGGTACGTACATTAATTTCGAAGACAAATTTCATGAGGGGAGGTTGTAAGACCCCAACTTTTTATGAATAAAGATTTAATTTTCTCTAAATATTAATTTGAATAATAAGGTGTTGATTTGATATAATGCTATAGTTATAGGTGATATATGCAAATTTTGCAAAGTAAGCAAGTTGTCATAAAATATTTGTTTTGTCGGGCAATATTTTTTTTGTCGAAAAATATTCTTTTTGTCGGAGAATATTCGTACGACAGTGCAATCATTGGTGGATCACAAAACGGAATAACTGTCAGATATAGAAAGCAACATAAATAACATTTTTATAAAAAATAACGGCAAAACTTTTACCGTTAACTGTTGAAATACCCGGTGATAAAAGTACGATGTCTGGCGTGGTTTGCGCGATGGTACGGTATTGCACAATATCTCTCATTATTAATTCTTACGTAAGAAGTCACTCAGTATTCAATAATTGCCACAGTAGTTGCTGCATAGTATCTCATATCATTGATTCAATAATTGTTACAGTAACATCTGGATAATATTTTATATTATTTGAATAATATTATTAGTTAGCATTATTAGCAATGTCTAGAAATTTCTGTCGAGAAAAGGAGTTAGGTTATATAATTGCGCGCCAATAAGGATAAATCATTATCCGAAAGCCCCCTCTTTCCTGAGAGTGATCTAGTTGTCAATATTGTGAGCTTATAATATTAATCGTGAATAATTATTATGTGGTGGATATTGGTTCAATTTTGATATAAATGAAAGAATTTAGAATGAAACATTTGTTGAAAGTTTAGCATATTTTTCTATGGAATCACAATTATCTTCTCTGATAAAATATTCATTCAAATATATTATTATAATATTACATTATAATAGTATAATGTGATAATATAATAGTATAATTTTTATAATTTAAATGGTAATATTATTATAATATAATTTTCAATATGTGAATAAAAGTGGAGTGAAGGTTATCATTTTGATTTTGAATTTTTTCTTTTCAAAACATTTTCGTGCACATTTTGAATTCTCTCTCTCCTGCACATTTTTTTCCAAAGTGGAGACTTGAAACCATCTCCTGCAATTCTTTTGTTTTCCAAATTTAGTGGGCCCTCAACCATTGGAAAATGAGAGGTTAGGCAGAGAAAGAAAGAAAGAAAGGAAAGAAAGTTAGGCGGAGAAAGAAAAAGGTTTAACAAAGTTAGGCAGTTTGTTTATTTTTCCTCCGAAGTTGCACTATAAAAAGGGGGGTAACCCTCCATCCTAAACACACCAAAAATTTCAAGCGTTCCTACTGCAATATTGTGAGTATTTCTTTTGAGTATAAGAATACTTTGTGTAGCTTTTAGTACAAGATTTTCTCAGGATAATATCCATTATACCAGTCAGATCTAGTTTTTTACTAAGGTAAATAATGTTATTTTATTTCAATACTCGTAAGGGATATCATTTTCTTTCATACTCCATATTATGTAAGTGATATTATTTCATTTCATATTTCTAAATTTAAACTTACTATGGTAAGTATTGCTTCTATAATTCCTGAAATGATTAGAAATTTCTTAAGGTTTGCGCTTCATCTAATATCATTTCATTGGAATATTGGTATGAACTTTCTTATTAAATTTTAATCTTTTCATGTTGAAGTCTTATTATATACGGTACTATTATGTATTATTCATTAGTTTTCATACTATTCTATGAAGTACTATTCACAACAGAATTTAATTTTCTTTTCTGTCCAAATTATTTTTGATACATGAATATCATTCTTGAATTTTACTCCACAATTAGTTATCATGTTGACAATTTGGATATTCTTGAACTCGGGATAAATTGAATTATAAATCTCTAATATTTATCTTTGATCTCACTTGATTGATTCTTTATATCATTGTCATCATCCTCATGCTTATATTGCATCTTTGGCCCGTAGTGTAAAAATGGACTGTTGATTGGTATGATTATGACCAGGAATTGTGTATTAGTATAATCATAACCTTTAATGTTACAGATAAAGGTTTCTGGTGAAAGTCCTCTTTAGCCCGTAGTGCATAGATGGACAGGTGTATGACATGATCATGACCACTGGTGATGCAAACGATTATCTTTGGCCCGTAGTGCATAGATAATTCGTTAATTGGAAATAATTATTGATTGGTGTTACAGGGATAAAATATTGATGATGGACTTTTAAATAATAGAAGATAGTAGACATCATGCTCTACTTGCCTCTTCTAATGGATTGTTGTTTCCGTTGCAGTTGTTGATCTAAAACTTGTTGTCTATTGTATTCTATCATATTTTTCTCTGTTGAGGACTAAGGATAATTTGTTCTACATTATCTTAGTCTTAATATTCTTTACTGGGCTAGTTGAGCTCACCCTTTTTCTTTTGGTTCCATTGTTCTTCTCAAGAGGCGAAAATGTAGTTGGGACTAGTCGGGGAGTGGAGTAATGGTCCAAGATGGTTATTATAGCAGTTATCACTATTTTGTAAAATAGTGTGACAATAATTGTAATGATAACTTTATTTGACCGACAATTTGGATATTGTCTTGAGACCAATATTTGTATTGAAACTCTATTTTGGACTTATATGAAGTTTTATCGTATTTTACGACTTAATTAATAAAGGACTTGTTATAAATGAACAACAAGTTTGTATTTGAATTTTATACCATGATATTTGGCGACTCGATGAATGGGTTGTGTGGACCTATTTTGATAATGAGATTTATCTAAGATTTTTCAAAGATAGTTATCTTATTAATGAAAGTGGATGTGAAGAACCATAAAGTTTATGTGGTCAAAGAAGTACGAAAAATATTTATGGAGATTAAAGAAGAGATGGAGTGAGACCGGTATTATCATTATCGAAGGATATTGGAGTTTTGCATATAGTGATGTATTCTATGAGAAATTGGATGCGTGCGTAGGCAACATGGTAAGGTTTATGCGTAGGCATTATAGTGGTTAAAGGATTATGAAGGGGAAGCCCTATTCATGATCAGGAGTTAGCACCAGTCATGTTTGCATTAAAGATTTGAAAATATTAATTATTATTGAGGAAGGTGAGATATACATGGACTATAAAAGTCCAAAATATATATGCACATAGGAGAAGCTAGTTACTACACAAGGAAGGAGGATTGAATAAATCAAAAGTCAAGATGTTAAAATTTTATATCATCGGGAAAGATTAATGCAGAGGTCGACACTTAAAGTAGAAAAAGAGGTGGAAAAGTTGTCTTGTTAATAACTCACGATGAGTTAATAACAACGAAAAATAAGTTGGAATTAGAAGTAAGATATTCGAAGAGGTTGGATGAAAATTAATAAAAAGTAGATTAATGGACAATGTAATGAGGGCACGACTCAAAATTTAGGAATACTAAAAGACAAGGAAGATGATTACATAAGGGAGAAAAATTAAATTAAACTCGATAATAAAGAGTTATAAAGATTTGAATTAAGAATTTGGGTATTTTTAATACTAGAGCTAGATAAAGACAACTGGTAAGTAATGCGTTAGTAGGTGTCTGACTTGTTAATGAGTCTAGGCCAAGAAAGAAAGATTGAATGTTTTATTTACTGATTTAGATAGGTTTCATTTATATCAATGAGTAAAGATAAGAATCAGGCATTTCCTGACTCAGATAATAAAGCCGAAATGTGATAATAAATAGACGATATCTATAAGATGAAAAGCATAAACGAACTCATAGTATGACTGATTAAGGACAAAAGTGAATAGATCGTAGGACTAAATGATCGTAAGGTAAGGAAGATCATAATGCAAAATGATTGTGAAATGAGATCACAAATCAAATTAAGTTATGAAATAACAGATAATCTATTATATGATTGAAAAGCAATAATCAGACGCTATAAAGAGGTGGTACAATGAAATAGTAAGAGTTGTAGATGATAAACTACAGACTAAAGAAAATTGGTATTGAGTAAAGAGAAAGCTATTATTTGGTGGGATTTCAATCGATGACTCATGTAGTAACTAAGTTGTACAAACCTTTATATGGGCAGGGATTTTGTGCTTAGTTTAACAACTACTTAGTTTATCACATTTGATAATTGTTCAAATGTTAGTATCATATCGATATATATATATATATATATATATATATATATATATATATATATATATATATATATATATGGTGAGAGAAGGTGATTCTTTTCTCAATAAGTATATTTGATAGCTAGAAAATATTAAGGGGGGTGTATTCAATTAAGATTTTTAAAGACTTTTTTTAAGTGACAAACTTTTGTAGAATTTGTGGATTTTAATGACTTTTAAATACTATTGACTTTTTTAAAATGACTTTTATAGACTCCATGAAATAAGTAACAGACTTTTATAAACTTTTTATCAAGACTGTGATAGACATTTGTATACTTCTAATATATAAAATTGAAAGATTAATAGATTTAAGATTAAAATTTTGCTACACAGTTAAATTATTTATTATATTTTTTAGTGCATATATTATAAATAATAATCAACTGCTTATGATAACAACTTTAGAAAACATATTATACAAAATTTCAAGTTCTGACAATATTATTTTATATAAGTATTAGAATACATATATATATTATAATATATTTATTACATGACTTTTGATCATTAAATTATTGGCTCAATAATTTCATTTTTTTTTCCTTTGCAGAAAATGAAATCCACTCTTGTGTGAGCATGTGATTCAATACCATATTGATTGCTTTACTACTATATATATAAGACAAAATGCTCATATTGTTTGCTTTACTACTATCGAGTAACATATTATTGTTTTACTATATATATATATATATATATATATATATATATATATATATATATATATATACCTTTTACCAAATCTTGCAAGTATAATTAAAAATAATTAAAAGCTTTAAATATATATACATACATAATTTTCACAATTGATCCGAGAGTTTCATGATTTTATCTCACCTTTATTAAACAAATTTCTTTCGTCTTTTTATTAGAAGCTTTCGAACTGTCGCTTTCTCCCTTACCAATTTACTGTGCCTTTTCCCTCTTCCCTCTTCCCTCGATTACACGTACCGCGAGACAGATTATGTCTTTAGTTATTTGTTTACTTATTAATATATCTTGTTAATTCTCTTAATTATAATATGATTTAATTTTATCCACATATAAATTAAATTCAATTAGTTTTAAGGCCCAAATTTTACCAAATTAATTTATCCATCACATATCAATACTTATTAGCCCATATAAAATAAATAACTAGTTTAACCCAATAAAAGACAAAGTCCAATTAAATTATTTAAAATATAAATTTAAATGTTATTTATTTATTTTATTTTATTTCTTTATTATTATTTTTTTCTGAGTATTACACCGCGAATTTGTATTTGCACCGTGAATATCTAGGTTCCCTCTTTATTGGCGATCCGAATTTTTGACTTTGTGTTTAATATTTGGAAGTCTTTAGAAGTCTTTGGAGATGAGGTCAGACTTTGGATATGGGTTGATAGTTATAATTCTTCTTCTAAAGTCTGTCAAACTCTATCATTTGATAGAAATCTAAAAAATCTATGACTTTTTGAATACCAAAATACTTTTATAGACTTTGTAAAAATCTTAATTCAATACGATTTAACTTTTAAAGACATTAAAAAAATTGTAATTGAATACCAATAAACTTTTATACTCTTTAAATGTCTTGATTGAATACAACCAAACTTTTAAAATCTTTTAAAATCTTAATTGAATACACCCCCTAAGACTAGGTGCGAGTTCTTGAAACTCATGCGGTAAGTTTGTGACTCATAGTCGTATGGTATGTTTAGAGCCTCGAAGCATATGGACAGTCCCTGATTTGTTCTTAGGCTACGTATTTATAGGACAGGTTCCTAAACTCATATTATTGTGGCAAATTCCTGAACTCATAACATGTGGTAAGTTTGAGGAACTATATTGGGGTATAGAAATACTGTAGATTGAGAAATTATTATTCTAATAATTGATAAGAAAGATATGTTATAAGAAGTAAAGATATACCTTCAGTCAAAGTAGAATGGAAGAAACACATTGCTATTAAAGCAACGTGTAAATTTAAGGAAAAGAATGAAGAATAATTACTCCCATTGGTTGTGTAATTTGTGCCGAGATTCTGGGGACAGAATCTTTATAAGGGGGAAGAATGTAACGACCGAGAAATTTTATTTAGCTTATAATTAAATAACTTTGGAATATTTTTGAATAAAATAAAATTTTATGAATATTGATCTGTTAGATGTGTTCAAAGTGGAATTTTTGGGTTGGAATGAAATCATGTGATAGAATTTACGAGTTTTAAGATTGTATCCGAAAATAAAAAAAAATTCGAGAAAAAGACGAAAAATCACTATTCATCCAAAAATGTAAAAACGTTTTCTTTCAAATTTTTGAAGAACGCACCAAAGTCAATATGACAAAGAAAGATGAATGTCAAATAAAATTTGAAAATGAAAAAATGCAATTTTTCGCTTGCGTAACGGATTCCGGAAAATTAAAAAAAGAAAATGAAAAAGTATAAAGATAAAAACGAATATGCTAAAGCATATTCTAATTAAAGAAGTTAAGAATGGGATACGCTAAATCATATTGCATTTTGAAAGTCAAAAGTAGCATATTCTAAGCATATGCTAGGGGGCTTTTTGTAATTAGACCACCTAAGGCTAGGAAATGACTAATTTGCCCCAAGTCTTTGTCATCCTATATAAACCAAGCCATTCTCTTCATTTTCTTCACCCATTCAAAAATCCACAAAGAGAAACTCTAAAGAATTTACGAGAGGAAGTGCGAGCTCGAGAATTGTACGTGAAAAGGCGAGGAACGTTAGATCAAACCATCAAGTAACCTAAAAGCGATCAATCAAAAGGTAAGAACAATAAAACTCAAGCTTTTTAATTATTTAAAGCTTTGTAGTATGTTAATCGAAGTGCTTTGTTGGTGGTTGGATGATTCATGATGAATTATACGAATGATCCGGAGTAATAAAGAAGAATTAGTGGATTAAAACATTGTTAATTTGTATGAAAAGTGGAATCATTGTTAAAATAACGAACTAAACGAAGAACAAATGAAAAATGTAATAAGGAATCATTTGTATCATTGTTCGTGGCTTAAATAATGAAATCCGGGAGGATGATTATATGTCTAACTAAAATATATGATTGTTCTAAGTGGAACAGATTAAAAACGTGCTATAACGAAGTTATGACGAAAAATTAAGTAAAAGACGCGAATGTTGAAATCGTAGTTTAAAATGATTTCTGAACGAATTGTTAACGGTAGTTAATGATTTGGAATAACAGAGATTTCATGGGGGAAACATAAATGTAATTATAATAGAGTCGTGGGCTCAAGAACGGACTCATTCCGACTTCGGATGACAAAGTTACAAAGAATTGAAAATTTAAAACATTAAGAACGCAAAGTTGAAAAATTGAGCGACGCGGGATTTTTGAGCGAATTAAAAGGTTTGTTAGGAAATAAACAAAATTATTCTATCCGAAGGGATTTAAAGTGTACAATGAAAGCTAGATTTTGGCACAGGAACGGATTCATTCCGATGTGGGATGATGAAGTTACGGAGTTTACTAAGTGAGCTGCAGAATCATTTTTGCAGAAAATGAACTTGGGCAACAACACTCTCGGAGGCCGCAGCGCTTAGATTCTACTAAAGCAGGCGCCCAAGGATGGTAGCTCCCCTGAAGAGCTCCCAATTTCGTATTGCCGCAACGTGGCATCTATGTTAAGCTTAAAGCCGTAGCTGTGGCCAGTCGGTCGAGAAGAGAAGTTTGTTTACGATTCAAGTAATGTATCACGATAGCAAGTGATCTAAGACCTTAATAAAGGTCGGGAGTTGATTAAATAAAAAAGAATTAAAAAGATTAAGAATACGTAAACATAAAATACTTTAAACAAGTAAACGTTTAGAATGAGCACAAGAGGAACGCTGTTAGCATTCACGAGCGTGCAATGCGTGAGCAGTTGCGTAGCGAAGTTGTATATGACGTATAAACGTCGAAAAGCCCTAATAAATGTTAAAGGACTTAAGGAGGTTAAAGGGTTCAATGAACATTAAAGAACCTAATAAACGTTAAAGAATTTAACGAAAAATAAACGAACCTAAAGAACATCTGAGCTTAATAATTCAGATAATGTGCGTTAAAGAAAGAAGTTAGTGTAAACCATATGTAGAGTCTATTTGTGGCTAATTGGTGTGCCATCATGATTATATCATGTAGGATATATAAAGACCGAGTTAACGAAAAGCATAAATTGACGCGTAAGGCAAGTTTTCTAAACTTCATCTGATTAATTTATTATGAAGCCTATGTGATATATTTTTAATATCGAATGTACACAAATCTTGTATGATTGTGTGAAATCTATGCTCATGCAAATCTCTTAGTATTTGTACAAGTATTCAAATTATGTTATGACATGAACTATTTAAAGAAAGTGTCGAAGCCATTTGTTCTGGCTAGATTAATTAATGAAATGTTTTTATCGTTTTAATATTAAATCTCTAAGATATTATTGTTGTTAGGTAGAGCTGTCCAAACCAAATTATTTTGGTACGGATTCAAATGTAAGCACAAGGTTGAACAAATAACTGTTTTGGTCGAGTTCTTCGGCTGACACACAAAGTGTCCATAAAATTGAACGCACCGTTGTCACCAGGATGAATGTTGTACAATATAGAGTACTATAAACTAATCACTTAGCGTGCTCGTAAGAAATATCGGATTTACGATTTTAATGTCGGGTTATCCTTTTTAATAAAGTTAAATGACTATATCTTAGTATTCTGACCATTTCAACAGAAATGACTAGTTCGTCGTTTCAAAAATGTTTTAAAAAGGAATGAAAAGTATTATTTTGTTTATTCATAATGCTTCACAACTATTAACTCAATTGTTGAATAATAATCATATGATTCTTGATTTTGTTGTTAAACTGTTTACTTGTTAACTTGTTGAACAATTAAATGCTCATTCTTGCTTGAATTATATGATTTCAGCTAAGGTCTAGCATGGGAAGAATCCAGTATGGATAAAGGAAAGAAGAAGGGGGAAGACTAGAAGAACTTTGTAATGGTACTATATTATTATTGTGTGATAGTAATATTATGACATTATGAATATGTAATGGTTATAGAAACTGGATGGAACAGCTATGATGTAATATTATAGTAAGTACATTCGTGTCATTAAGCTTATACAGTTAGATATACGTGAATGTTGGAGTACCGTGTAGCACCTTATCCAGGGTTTAAAGGTACCCGAATTTGAAGGCGTCACATAAACTTTGTACAAGATGCCTAGGGAATTTAAAGTTCATAATGTGTTAGTAGTCTTTAGAGAGTTCAAGTACATTGTACTAGAGCTGAAATATTACTACCTCCGCCCTGAAATGAGAGTCATACTTTTTGTTGACCTTTTTTCCGAATATAAGGTTTGAATGTGATACACTTAGGCATAGATTATGAAACTTATTGATTCCCTTTATTATAAGCACTGGTTAAAATGTAAGAATTACTTACCAGCTTTGCGTAAGCCATAGAATCAATAACCTTCTTTATAATTGGCAATGGCAAATAGTGGCGAGATGTATCTGCAGCATTCTCATCAAAAGTTATACCAAACATAATAGCCATCTTAAGGAAATATAACAAGTTTTAAAAACATTCCATCCACATCCATAATGTTTAGATACACAAAACTATTTTTGAGTTAGTAGCCTAAGATGTTAGCTAACTGAAATAGAAAAGTGTCACCCAGTCGACCTTCTTTGTGTTTGTGACAATAGGTTCTCGCCACTAAAATTAACTTTACTGAATAGGTCGAAACAAAGTAAATAGACAAATCACATGACCAAATTCCAACATTGTGACATGATTAGAGAAGTATCTCACCAATTAACAGGCCTCTATAAGAAAACCTAGGTTGATCGGAAATGGTCCATGGAACCTGACGAACTTCAATTTCTCTAGTGCTAAAGTTGAAGTGGCACACTTGACTGAATGTCTGTAATATATCATGTTAAAACAAATACTGTAAATCGTTTCCAAGTCTTTTACAAACAAAAACAGCACATCTGGAGCACATTAATAAGAGCAAATAACCTGCAGCCCATGTAGAGCCCCATAAACAGTCCGTGCCTGCATTAAAATGAGTCAAAGCTTATCGTTTAGCATCACAGATAATGGTACTTATATAACGTAACAACTAACAAATAAGCATGTCAGCCAACTTTTTTAGACACCAGCAGTTGTTCTATACAAATTTTTATGTGCAGCATGACACCAAACACTTTACATCCATGCTAGACAGCAACCACAAATTTCAATTCCTATGAGTACTCCAATTTTTCTCCTTTGCCAGAGTTTATTGATTTCTTTTTTCTCTTGTAGAGCAACACTGGACTTCTTTCATCATCCATTTACGTCATTCAGAGACTATATTTACTAAGAACTTCACATAGTGACCTCTTTAAAATAGAACAATAAATTATTTGTTGTAACAACCTTTTCTCGAACATTTCCCATAGCATGTATTAAGGAAAAAACTATTAGATCCTGACTAAACCTTCATGATTCCATAATCTTGTTACAGCTACGCTAGATCAGAAGTTTAAAATAAAACTGTAGACATATAAATTGACTGTCCATTACAATATAAAGCCATTCGCCAACTAGCG
This sequence comes from Panax ginseng, assembly GCA_020205605.1. Taxonomy (NCBI): domain Eukaryota; kingdom Viridiplantae; phylum Streptophyta; class Magnoliopsida; order Apiales; family Araliaceae; genus Panax; species Panax ginseng. Next base: position 99,544,478 of record CM035139.1, read on the forward strand.
TTGATCATCTTTCAAATTAAGTAATCATAATAAGAGCTAAATTATTAATGACCAAATAATACCTCCTTATAAGAGAAATAAGAATCACCAATTACAATATATACCCAAATAAGCCCTATGTGTCCCTTTCTTATGACGATATATCTGTAATTTCCCATTTTAAGAAAGCAAGTTTGTCCACAGTGGAGGAAAATGAAATATGTTTAGATATATGATTTAAATCCCTCATGAGATGCAAGGTTATTATAACTTACTAAAGTACATGATTAGTTTTGATAAAATTAATTATCAAAACTGAAACTGAACTAAAAATTCTTGAGATTGTAACTTAAATTGGAGCCTAACATAGAATATCTTGAAATATTATGTAAAGTAATTCATAAGGTAATTATATCTTTTATCTGCCATTGGATATTCCATCAAAAACAAATTAGAAATCAACAAGTCAGTGTTAGTGATTTCATTATAGTCTCGGCTCTTGAAAGAACCCTTCAATCCATCAACAGAACATCTAAACTAACAGGAAGAAACATCTGAGATGCTCTCGCAATTATAAAAGGGGAGCACTATTTCCACAAGTGTTTCTAATATTTCCACATGGCTTCACTCACATATGAGAGTAAGGTGGGCACCACCTCCATGTCAGAGGGATCTTGTGAAAATATCAAAACATATGTGAAAATATCAATCTCCTTAAAAAAATGAACTTTAACGCCAAAATGGTGTTGCAAAAACTTCAGAATGTTAGCCCTCAGGTTGTCAAAACAAAGGGTAAATACTTTCTCATAGCCATTTTATCAGGACACTTTTGTAATGCAAAGCAGCAAAGAATAGGATAATTATGAAATAACGAATGTGTTGCATATTAGTTGACAATATATGTAATCCTGCATGAAACACATTTGACATGGAACTATAATTGGTAACACTAACCTCAAGATGCGCAAAAGCTGGCTTTCCATACGCAGGGATGGACAAGTTATATGATTCATCAACACCATACTGTAACTGTTTCGCAACAAATTTTTGTGACATAATGAAAGTATCAGTAAGCACCTTAACAAGCTATTTAAATAGTATGCATGCCAAAGGGAATACAGTGACGGAGATTTGTAACTATGAGTAATTATATTCCCATATAAAAAACCTTAATTTCAGAAATACTACTACTTTCCAATATTGTGATGGATAGTTAAATATTAGATACAAGCAACAATTTATCATGGCTTTATTAATTTGGAATTCTGAAATAAAGAAAGAATTCCAAAAAAAAAAGAGAACAAATTTACAAATTAGAAAAAGTATGCATGTTGAGTAATAATCATGTCCATCAGCAATTGCATGCAAGATCTTCAAGAGAGGTGGGGAAAAAGAAGAAAGAAAAAAGGATGATTTCCTAAAGATGAAAGAAGAAGTTTACTGGAGAGACGAGAACCCAAAAAAATAAATTCATCAAGGGAATACAAAAAAGAAAGAAAAAGTTGAAAAAAGAAAAAAAACAGACAAGATAGAAACAAGCTTCTCTAAGCCTGTTCTAAGCATTTTCCAAACCTCATGCCAGTGCACCACAAAAGAGATGATAGTTTCAAACGAAATAAAAGGCCTGTTCGTCAAAATCAAGTGCACTATAATGTACTAATTCTAAGAACATAATCAAAATATTTAAGTGAAATACAGCTGAAAGCTATAATTAATATCTATTCAGTCATATACTAATAGTAAAGCTGGTGCAAGTAAATATACAGGAATACCTCATCATTTGGAGAAATGACAATCACGTGAATTCCATGTAATATTGCCGAGGGATCAAAATGTGAATAGTTAGAATGAATAACATGGGCTGTTTTGACAACATCAAGTAACCTCAAGAAACCTTCCTTTAGAATCCCAGAGGCATCAGCATATTTAGTTCCTTCAGTCTTTAGCTCGAAGTTCTCACTGAGATAAAGACTGTGATGTCCATAGACCACTGATTTCGGCATCGGCCATATATTCAACTTCTTTAAATCAGCAGTATATACACCAATGACTTGAATGAAAAGTCCAAGAAGAAAACTTTGCACCATTATCTTCCCCATTATAAAATTCTAGCAAAATACATGAAAATGAGGAATTAAAAGTTATTTAAATTAGCCAATAAGGATAACAGGGCCTTAGTTGTGTATTAATACATAACTGGCCCTTTTCGGCACAACTGAAGATTTTCATAATCAATTATTTAGTAAATCATATTATTAACAGTCAGTCTGAGTAGAATTAATTTGTGATCTAAATGAAAGAATATTTTGACTTGCAACTTAATTAGCAAAAAAAACAAGGTAAAATTAACTAGCAGATGTTCCCTTTTTCAAGTCAACCCAGTGTGTAATGAGATTTTCCTGGTTGTTTGAAATCTTGACATTTTGACTGTGCTTCAGTATTTTGGTGATTGGCTGACATTAAATATTTCTGTAATCATTGACAATAAACAAAATACTCTAGAATGTCAAAACTGGTTGAAATCAATGATGCTGATTCTTCCAAAACAGTTTTTGTCACAATCAGTATATAGCTAACAAATTCAATAGGAATTAAGTAGAAATCCCCATCCCTTTTGTTTGGTTTGCTGACTAAATATGAGGAAAAGAGCAAGCATCAAAAATTTCCATTCCTAATTATGCCACTTGGGGACTCCCAGATCCTAAAAACCCACATAATCAATACATTTTAATGTATGAACTACATTATCTTATAGTTCGAAATTTATCTCAAATCTTTTTCCTCCATTTCCCATAGCACAAGTTTGTAAGAACTAAAAACACACAAATTAAACCAAAAATGTAAGACGACGACGACAAAAGAACACTACCCAGTTCATACCTGTAATTTTGGAGAAAACCAATGTGGGTTGGTGGTGTTTTGCAAATTCTGAGCCCAAAAAGCCAATCGAAGTGATGGGTATTGGTATGTATAGATATTTAGATACACCCACTTGCGAGAAGTACATTTATGATGAGAAAAGATTGAGAATCTGGAGAAATGATTAAGCAGTATAAATTTGGCTAATCTGTATATTTTTTTAATAATCTATACTATTTAAAAATTCCTATACAGTGTTGGATGTATTCTTGTTGTTTGTGATTTTCTTTTCCTTTATTAGTATTTATTTTGATGCATTGGTTAGATGAAACCGCCATAAACACAATGCCAGTGCGATGAAAACAATAATAATAATCCCGCCATTATAGACACAACAGAAAAAACATGATTACTCAAATGGACTAAATTACCCTCAACATTAAGAATTACTAGATCAGTTTTAAATTATTTCATCAATATTAATTTTGAAAAGTTAATTTTAAATATTTTTTAAATCAAAAATTGACACAAATTTATTTAGTTTATGTCTGTGACAATCGAAAATGTAATTTATCCCTGTAATTAGGATCTTAATATTTATTAAATAAAATAAATATTTTGATAGAATTATTGTGTATTATGTTGTTAAAGGTCGATTTTTAACCTAGTTTTCGTATTATGTGATTGTGTATATGTTGTAGATTCGAAATTTCGCATTCCTGTTACTAATCAAGCAGGAGGGCAAAACCGTCTTTTATCTTTCGGAGACAACCCTGAAAGTCTAAATCATCAAACCAGACCTCTAGAGACGACTCCGAAAAATCATCAAACTAAACCCCCGGAGACAGCCCCGGATGTGGCACCCCCCAAAATAGGTATACATCACACATTCTGAGTCGTCAAATACATGGTACAGAATTTAAATACAAATTTCTTTTATACAATACGACAAAACGTAGCTGAGAGTTTTTACACGAATATTGTCTTCTAGACAATATCCAAACTCAAATGGAGTTCTCATTACATTTATTATTACACTATTTCATAGAATAGTGAGGACTACTATAGCCACCATCTCGGACCATCACTCCGTTCCCCGACTAGTCCCGGCTACGTTCTCATTTCCTGAAAAAAAAATAATGAAAGCAAAAGGGTGAGCTTAACAAGCCCAATAAGAAATATTATGACTAAGATAATGCAGAATAAATTATCGTTGGCCTTCAACAGTGTTAAACTAATAAACAACAAGTTTAATTGCAGCGGAACAATCAATCCATTAGAAGAGTCAAGTAGAGCATGATATCTACTATCTTCTATGATTTAAAAAGTTTAACATAAATTTTATCGCTGAGACTCAGCTCAATAAATAATCCACATCACTAAATTATCCATGCACTACGGGTCAAGGATATTCATTAGTATCACATCCACGAATTATCCATGCACTACGAGCCAAAGATATTCGTGTAATCACCAATGGTCATGATCATGCCAACAACTATCCATCAATGCACTACGGGTCAATGAGGACTTTACCACATCATTTGTAACATTACGGGTCATGATTATACCGAATAATCCCTGGTCATAATCATACCAATCAACAGTCCATCTATGCACTACGGTCAAAGATGACTTCCATCACTATTGGGTCATAATATTTCACATATTGGGCCGAGGTGATTTGGGCCAGATTATTTGGTTAGTCCACTAAGTCATTATTATTAGGCCTTGTTATTAGACTAATTCATTGGATTATCTTGATTGGGTCTTACAAAGTCTTGGGCCGACTTATTGAACCGACCCATTAGATAATTAAAATATCTACATCTTTGACTTGCAATGATAAAAAAAAAGGATAGCTGTTGACCGAAAGTCTGCATAGCATTAATGTAGATGGGATTATAGTGATTCGGTGGTAAGAGTCAAAGGAAAAAAGGTGGCGACTGCATGCGATCGGTTGAAATCATTGTAGTGGGAAGCGTATGTTCGTGATTAAGTGGGTGTACGATAACCAGGACTGAGAGTATATGTGAACAAGGAAGTCTTCTAAACGAAGGTAACTAATATTTTATCTCTCTCTCATTACACTAGATATTTTATCCTCCATTGTTAACCTTGTGATCGCTGTGATTTCTCACGCTCGAAGCTATCCTCGATGAAGAAGTCGTCAAGCTTTTGGTGTTGATTGTGTTTATTGTGTAGGATCAGGACGTCTTTTGTGATTAGGACGTGGTAGAAGATCTTGGCGTTAACATTGGCGCTAGAAGGAGAGTTGTGTTCTAGTGTCCTTGAGTTTTCAATCACCAACTTTTATTTGTTCTACGTCGGAAAGTATGGTGAGGAGTAAAACTGTTACACCAGAAGGACATCTGATGGCTGTGAGTTCGTCGTTACCACGTGTTTCTGTCAGGGATCGTTTGGGTCCCTCAAAGAGTGCCCATGACAGTACGGCTTCCAAGCATGATTCAGGGGGTTCTCGTTCGAGAGCCCATGGTGAAGCTCGAAGAAGGTTGGTGTTTGCAGCTGATAAAGGTCGTGACCAAGACCGAAGGCGGGCAGAGGGTTCACCGCCTAGAACTCATCACTGAAGTGGTCGGGATGATAAAGCTGCCAAGTTGGCAAAGATGGCAGACGAAGCAGATAAAGCTCTAGAGGTTCTTCTGAAGCAAAGGGAGGATATAGTTGTGCAGATGCTTCGGATTGCTGATCTGAAGGGCGAGGCATCCACTTATGTGCAGTCCGAGAGGCGTAGCAGGACTAAGGATGTGCAATAGCGAGAAGGAAAGGAACCGGAGCATTCTGGTCATGTATCTCGAGGTCGACCTCAGGAGCGAAGGAGATCAAGAAGCAGAACTCCTGAGGTATCAAAGAAAGCACTTCTCGTGATTGGTTCTCAAGGTCGAGATGGTAGCAGACACATAAGCAGGTCAAGAGAGTATATACCTGAGAATAGAAGGAGAGAGCACTGTCTTGAATATTCTCACCGTGATGATAGAGCCACACGCCGCAGTAGATCCAGAAGTCCATCAAAGGCAGTGGGGTCTGATAGAGGAGGTCGATCCACTCAGAAGAAGAAGGTATCTCCAGAGAAGGAAGTCTCCTTGAAACCAGAAGGTGTAGATTTCTTGGTGAAGGAGTTAAAGGAGCTTCGGAAGCAGTTGGCTGAGGTTCAACAGGTGAAGGATACTCCGGGAAAGAAGGCGTCTCCCTTTTCCTCGGATATTCTTAAGGCGAAGGCAGATACCACCAAGAAGTTGCCTCATATGGAGAGTTATGATGGATCCGGGGATCCTTATGACCATAGTCAGGCGTTTGACAGGCTGATGGACTATTATGATTTCACCGATGCTGCCAAGTGTCACACATTTGTTACAACGTTGAGGAAGGATGCGATGTAGTGGATGGGGACTTTGCCTGCTGATTCAGTCTCGTCGTGGTCCAAGCTGTGTGACAAATTCCAAGCTCGTTTTGGGAGCAACCGAAGGAGGGGAAAGCCTACGGGTTCTTTGGCTCAAGTTCGACAATTTTCCAATGAGTCTTTGGGTCTATATGTGAAGCGATTCAGGAAAGCCGTTGGCCAGGTGTCCGACCTCAATGATCTTCAAGCTGTGGGGTTGTTTCAGAACGGTTTAGATTTAGTGAAGTCAGAAAAGTTGGTGAAGAAGCTGATGTTTCACCATCCGAAGAGTTTGGCTGAGGCTTTTGATAAAGTAGAAGGCTATATTGTGGTGGAGGAAGCTATGAATAGCCTAAAACGTCCTTCTTCGGACATAATGAAGGAGACAAACACTTCTAAGGCTGAAGGCGATCAGAAGAAGGGGGGAATAATGATCGGCCAGAGGGAAACTCAAAGAAGTACAACAACAACTGGCGACAAGGCAACAATCGCCCACCTGCTCCTACCCAGAAGGTGAATAAAGTTTACACCACACTGAACACGGATAGGTCAGTAATTTTGGATCAGATCAGGAACCAATCGTTCTTTGAACCACCTCGTGATAATCTCAAGCCAGGACAGGGTAATGCTCGGAAGTTTTGTAGATATCATCAGGCTGCAGGTCATGATACAAATGAATGTTGTAGCCTGAAGAACTTTGTAGAGAGGAAGGTTTAAAGCGGTATATTAGTTCAGTATGTGGCCGGGAGGGACCATCAGCAGGAACAACAGAACAATGACCGTACTGTTCAAGTGGTTCAACCGGTTCCACCCGTGCAAACTGCTTCAAATCAGCCACTAAGGCACGTCGTTGATGTAATAACCGATGGGACGGCAGGAAAATTGGTAGGGAAGAAGATGAGGGGATATCTGGATTCAGTTATGTCCGTGGCGGGTGTTCTCCCGAAGATCGACAGACCGTTTCCAGGGATAGTTATATCCTTTACTGATGCAGATTATCCTTCGGAGCCCATCGAACCTCATGAAGGAGCACTGGTGATCACAACACAAGTGGGTTCGGTGGATATGAAGCGGATGATGATTGACAACGGGTCTTCTGTTGACATTTTGTACGCCCATGCTTATCAGAGGATGCATCTTGATGGGCGAAAGATGGAGGTGGGGCAGGAGGCTCCTTTATATGGCTTCAGCAATGATCCGGTTAAAGTGGCAGGAACTATTGATCTACCAGTCATCTTCGGTACTGCTCCACAACAGGTAGAAACAACGTGTAAATTCTATATTATGCATGTAGATTCGGCCTACAATGCCATATTGGGATGACCTACCTTGACAGCTCTGCAAGCTGTGACTTCCATTCCTCATTTCAAGATCAAGTTCCCAACGGCACATGGAGTTGGAGAGGTAGCAGGGGACTTGGATCTGGCCAGACGATGCTATCAGAATGCTGTGATAGCTTCGAGAGTAGGGGTCAGCAAGTAGAAGCAGACCATGGCAATAGAGATTGAGCCATTTACCGAAAGCAGTTCAGAGCCATTGGTCATGCCTGCAGGAGAGACGGAGGAGATTGAGTTGGTTCTTGGAAAGAAGGACAAACTGGTAAAGATAGGTTCGGGTCTGCCGGAACCTCTTCGGATGAACCTTATGGAGCTTCTACGGTGTTATTCAGATATCTTTGCATGGGAGCCTCAGGATATGCCTGGAGTCAGTTGAAAGATTGCCAAGCACCGATTGGATGTAGATCCTTCAAAGAAGCCAGTTCGGCAGAAAAGGCGTATCTTTGCACCAGAACGTCAACGGATCATCGATGAAGAAATTACAAAGTTGATTGCTGCTGACTTCATCTTTGAGATAGACTACCCGGAGTGGATGGCTAATGTGGTGCTGGTCCAGAAGCAGAACGGGAAATGGCGGCTGTGCATCGATTATACGGACCTAAACAAAGCTTGCTCGAAGGACTTCTATCCTCTACCCCACATTGATCAACTCATTGATGCGACTTCGGGGTATGCACTACTAAGCTTTATGGATGCTTTTTCAAGTTATCATTAGATCTCTATGTGCAATGAGGACATTCTGAAGACAACATTCATCATGCATCGTTCGGTGTATGCCTACAAGAAGATGACGTTTGGCTTGATAAATGCTGGAACCACTTATCGGAGGATGATGAACTACGTCTTTCAGAAGCAGTTGGGGAGGAATATGGAGGTGTATGTAGATGACATGATAGTGAAGAGCATGATCGTTCAGAAACACTTAGATGATCTAGAAGAGTGCTTTCAGACGGTTCGTCATCATAACTTGAGGCTTAATCCTACCAAATGCACCTTCAGGCTCGGTGCAAGAAAGTTCCTGGGTTATCTGGTCAGTTAGAGGGGCATTGAGGCCAATCCAGATAAGATCCAGGCTATTCTGAACATGAAGACTCCTCAGTCATTCAAGGATATTTTGCAGCTTTGAGGAGGTTCATGTCCAAATCGGCAGAAAGGTGTTTGTCGTTCTTTAGCACGTTGAAGGGACCGAAGAACGCGAAGATGTTCCAGTGGACTTCGGAGTGTGAAGACGCCTTCTAGGGAATAAAGACGTATTTGTCTTCAGCTCCTTTATTGGTAAAGCCAGTTCCTGCTTAGCCACTTTATTTGTATCTGGCAGCTAGTTCGTTGGTAGTGGGGAGCAAGTCTTTGGTTCGAGAAGTTTGGGGAAGCGAAGATCCGATCTACTATGTCGATCATATTTTAAGGATGTCAAACCAGTAAATCGAATATTGAGAAATTTGCCTTTGCTTTGATAATAGCCAGTCGAAAGCTTAGACAATATTTTCAAAATTCGGCTCTGGTCGCTTATACCTGATCGACCCTTGAAGAAGGTGATGAGCAAGCTGGAAGTGTCGGGGAGATTAGTTGCATGGACAATGGAGTTGTCCCAATTTTTCATTGAATTTTATCCCCGAATAGCTATAAAGGGGCAAGCCTTAGCTAATTTTATGGTGGAGTGTTCGTTCATAGAGGCAGAGGCAGAGATGCCAAAAAGTCAAGTGTCCCGACTGCCAGCGATTCAGACTCTTCAAAGATACCAGAGTTCATGGACGTCAGATGCAGATGGGTCTTCTACTACGGATGTTAGTGGAGCAGGGATTATCTTGACAAGTCCGGAGGGATTCAAAGTGCAACAGACCACAGATTTGGGTTCAGAGCGACGAATAACGAGGCGGAGTATGAAGCTGTGTTGGTAGGAGTTCGACTGGAGAAGAGTCTTAAAGTTCAGAAGTTGATCATTTACAGTGACTCTCAGTTGGTTGTCAAGCAGGTTTCAGGAGAGTATGAAGCTCGAGGTTCCAGAATGATCAAGTACCTAGCAGAATTGAAAGACCGGCTTCAGTATTTCATCTCCTATGAGTTTCAGGGTGTTGAGCATAATGATAATTCTATTTCCGATGCGTTATCAAAGCTAGCCACTACGGATGCCAACGATTTTGATGGGTCAGTTTATTTGGAGGTTCTACAGCAGCCGAGTATCTAGCATGAAGCCGTGATGTGCATTGAACGTTCTAACTGTTGGATGACTCCTTACATAGAATATCTAGCAGATGACGTCCTTCTTTCGGATCAGATGTTGGCTAAGAAGATCAAGTACAAAAGTGCCAACTTTGTTCTTATTGATGGGGATCTTTATCGAAGGGCTTTTTCATCTCTATTATTGAAGTGTTTGGTTCCATCAGAGGCTGAATATGGCTGCTAAGTCATTAGCCTACAAAGTGCTTCGGCAGGGATTCTACTGGCCTATTATCTTCAAGGAAGCGACAGAGTATGTGAAGAAATGCGAGAAGTGCCAGCTCAATAGTCCGATTCCTCATCAGCCACCAGAAGAGCTATACTCGATCTTATCTCCTATACCCTTTGCTGTCTGGGGGTAGATATACTGGGACCATTGCCGAAAGCTAAAGGTTAGGTTAGTTTTGTTATAGTCGCCATTGATTATATGACCAAATAGGTAGAAACGAAGCCACTTCGGTTGATAACGGAAGAAGAGTGCTTGAAGTTCATGAAGGAGTCAGTAGTGTTTCGTTTCAGAATTCCTAAGGTGGTGATATCGGACAACGGGCGCCAGTTCGTGGGATCGAAGTTTGAAGGATTTCTAAAGGAGTTGGGAGTTCAGCACAGAAAGACTTCAGTGGCTCATCCACAGTCGAATGGGCAGGTCGAGGTGACCAATAGAACACTGCTGAATGGGATCAAGTGCAGACTGGATGAAGTTAAAGGAAGATGGCCTGAAGAGCTGCTCAATGTATTATGGGCTTATCGGACTACACCGAGAACTACTACGGTGGACTCACCTTTAAGATTGGCTTATGGCACTGATGCCTTAGTCCCTGTTGAGATTGGATCCACCAGTCTTCGGGTTAGTTAGTTCAAGGAGATCTACAATGATGAAGGGCTGAAGATCAACATGGATCTGCTGGAAGAAGTCAGAGAGACAGCTTTGATCAGATTGGCAGCCTATTAGCGAAGAGTGGCTAAGCATTACAATAAGGGGGTAAATCTTCGTAGATTTGAAGTGGGAGATTTTGTCTTTCGGGAAGTCAAAGCATCTATGCCTCAGAACTTGGGAAAGCTGATGCCGAATTGGGAAGGACCGTATGAATTAATTGAAGTACCGAAGCCAGGAACTTATCGGTTGAAGATATTGGACGGATCCGAGATCAAGAACACTTGGCATGCTGGTAGGCTTCGGAAGTATTTTCAGTAAAGATCGAGTCAGTCTCCCGGAAGTCTGTAAATATTTGGATCATCATCAATAAAAGATTCACTTTTCACAATTGATCATCTCTTCATTTAGTCCAACAAATCACCGGAGTAAGGAGGTTCGGGTGGACTCGCTAACCATTCGATGGTAGCCTTTTCGGTAGGTGGTCCTTATAAATTTGTCAGGCCCTTCGTGGTAGGCAAACTTCATCGGTGTAAGGAGGTTCGGTCGGACTCGCTGACCATTCGATGGTAGCTTTATCAAGGTGTGTGTCCTCGTGGGTTTGTTATACCTGCGTGGTAAACAAATTCCATAGTCCTTTTAATATTGTTTCACCCCGAGTGGTAAAAAAATTCACGATGGTGTAAGGAGGTTCGGTTGGACTCGCTGACCATTCTATGGTAGCCTTATTGTTAGGTGTGTCCTTATGAATTTATTTTACCCAGTGTGGTAAACAAATTCCATGGTCCTTATAAATTTGTTCTACCCCGAGTGGTAAACAAATGTCCTTATATACTTGTTTTACCCCGAGTGGTAAACAAGATCTCGATGGTGCAAGGAGGATCAGCCGAATTCACCTTATACATGATCTGTCTCACACTTCGAAAACGATAAGTATGCATTACTTTATTTTGTTCAAGTGTTGAGTTCGGTTCTTTAAGTTCAGTTTATGTTATTTCTTAACTTAACTATTATATACCTTATCTGATTCACAATTTAGTTAAGTTTAAGAAAAATTTATGCAGTTTTCAAGTTCATTAATGCTGAATTATTGACAAGAAGCAAATCATACTGAAGTCATAAGGAATAAAGTTAACTATTCATTAATATTTAACCGATTACATCAAAAAGGATGAAAATTCTTTACAAAAAACTTAAATCTAGGAAGAAGTGATAAACTGTTTCAGGCATTGTCTTCCCCATTTGAAGAATCCAGAAGAGCCAGATCTACTTTGGCCGTTACTAATTTTTCTTTGCCTCGGCTCTGACAAACATCGTAACCTTCAGAGTATACCTTCAAAATCTCTGCATTTAGCTCGTCAGACTCCCGATATTCTTTTTGAATTTCCTTATGGAGTTCTTCGGTCAGGGGAGGACCTAGCTCCTTCAAGGCCTTCAACTTATCTTGGAGCTTCCGACGTCTGGCCAAGTGCCTTTCTTTATCTTCACGGGCCTTCACCTGAAGATCATCCACTTGTATTGCCAAGCTCTGATTGGCTATAGCAAGTTCTTCATTTTTAGCCCTTAGAACTTCGTTCTTTTCAACAAGATCGACATTCATGTTAGTCAGATCTTGTTGACTAGCCTTGGTCGTCTTCAGTTCTTCCTTAGAGGTCTTCAATTCATCCTTGGTTTGAGCTAGATCCTCTCGAAGACGTTCATTGTTGTAGAGAGCGATATCATAGTCATGCCTCACTTTCGCTAAGGCAGACTGCAATATTGTATTCTCTTTTATGGCAGCCTCTTCCGCAGCTTCGGCTTCGAGATGTTTAGGGCATAAATGCCCAAAAACAGCGTTGGCCTGTATGTATTCAGTGTTAATCAATCAAATTCAGATATCTAACCTAAGCGTGAAATGAAGTATGAAGACTGGGAAAGCTCTTTACCTGCGCTATATAGCTCATGCCTTCATGGAGCAGGTCCCCGATTGAACTGTTGCCAAATCGGTGATCATCGGTATCCTGAACGAAGGAATTAAAGAGCTGGAAAGGGAAGTTGGCATTGAATCGGGGCCATAGAGTTGGCGATGCCATAACTTCATTCTGGAACTCGTAGGATAAAGATCATGGAGGAGTGGGTATGGTTTGATCACGAGGTGGTGATGGATCCATATATACATTCTCAGGAGATGGAGATCGAATTGGAGTGGGTTCTCGAGGTGGTAATGGAGTAGACGCTGAACTTGGGTGACTATCAGAGGGATGTTTTCTCTTCCAGGATAATGCTGGAGCAAGTTAGACTTGTTCTTCATCATCAGAAACCTGTACCTCCATGGGGATTACAGGGGGCGGATCGACTGAGGACGAAGGCACTCAGAGCTCTTTTGTGGTCAAAGGGGTAATCTTGGTCCTTAATTTCTTAACCGAAGGAGTCATTTCCGGTCATCTACAGGCAGATCAAGTAGACTTCCTTTAGTTGGTGCCGGATTAGTGGTCGGTTCAGGATGTGAGACAGGTTCAGGATGTGAGACAAGTTCAGGGTTTCTTTCTACGGGAGTGGATCTGGGTTTTCTAATGGCTCTTTTCTTCCTGCGGGGTTGAAGGGATTCTTCTGGGAGAGGGAGGTCATCAGTTTCTAGATATTCGGCTTGAGGTTCAACGATATGCACTTAAATAGTTGTATCAGTTTCAGGAGGGGCTTCCAATTGGAGAGGTTCGGCAGTTGCTTCTTTTGATTTTCCAGATAGAAAATCTTTCAAGTCTTTTACATCCGAAGATGTTGGCTTAATCAAAGACACTGCAGAAGTCAGAAAGCCATATATTAGAATCTGCATCACTTCAAATTTCAAATAATTGTACAACAAAATAATTCAGGACTTACATATATGGTCATACAACCAGGCTTGCTTAGTGAGAAGAAAGTAGTTTCATTCCTTCAAGGGTAAGTTCTCGAAGAGTTCTATCATTTCATTCACCCTTTCTTCAGGGATGTCACCAAAGTCCACAGACACTACATCGTCAGTAGCCCAACTCGGCAAGGAAGCAATTTCTGGTCCCTTAATGAAAAACCATCCTTTGTGCCATCCCTTGTTGCTTGAAGGAGTGGAAACCAAGGGATGTCTGTCAAACTTTTCACCTGCCTTCGGGGACTATTTACCTAAAACCTTAAACCCCTTTTCTCGGGATTGGTTGACCTTGTAGACGGTGAAGAAGAAATCGAGAGTGGGTTCTACTCCGACTTCATGACAGAAGGCGATGAAGGCAAGAATGTGGATATAAGAATTCGACACTAATTGGGTGAACCCAACGCCAATAAACCCTAGGAGGGTAACCAAAAAGATATGCAGAGGGAATCAAACCCCCTTTTCAAGAACAGTCACCGGAACAGCCACCCAACCTTCAGGACATTGATACATTTTCTCCTCCGACCGCGGAACCCTCACCTGGTGGGTAGCAGGAATTTGATATCGTGTACGGATCCTTGTAACTCGGTCTCTGATATATCAGAAGGGGTATTGGCGTGGGAGTAACGTTCTTTGTTTCTGACGAATTCAGAGGGAGTAGGGAGAGGTTTTGGTGGTGGTTTCTTGCTTGTGTTCGCGATTTTGGGGTTATAGCTTGATGCCACTTTGTTAGGGCTTGGATTCGGTGGAACTGTGTTGATCGGAGTCACGAGGATGGGTGAACCATGATCAGAATCTTGGGATGCCATTGCTAAAGATTTGCAGAGAGGAAGAGAACTCGAAGGAGAAGGGAAGGACGAAGGTCGTCTGAATTTCAAAGTGGCAGGTAAAAATGTCAAATTTGGTAAAATTTGCCTTTTATACTGATGGTTACACAGTACTCGAGGGCGACACATTAATTGACAGTAATAATCAAGAATTCAAATGGGCATCGTCCGATTCAAGCTTCAGATATTAACCGGGTTAGGCCTCTCACTTGGGCTTCCGGTTTTTAATTTGTCTTATTATTTTAATTCATTATCGTTTGGGCCTTGATAAGTTTTATTTTGGAATCTTTCAATTATATTTAGTTCTTCATCTCATGGATTACTTGTAGTTTCTTATTAAACATCCTGTTTAATAAAAAACTAGGGGGCTATGTTGGGTCATAATATTTCACATATTGGGCCGAGGTGATTTGGACCAGATTATTTGGTTAGTCCACTGAGTCATTATTATTGGGCCTTGTTATTAGACCAATTCATTGGATTATCTTGATTGGGTCTTATAAAGTCTTGGGACGGCTTATTGAACCGACCCATTAGATAATTTAAATATCTACATCTTTGACTTGCAATGATAAAAAAAGGATAGATGTTGACCGAAAGTCTGTAGAGCATTAATGTGGATGGGATTATAGTCGGTCATTGGTAGAAACAAAGGCAGAAAAAGGTGGCGGTACGTGCATGCAGTAATCACCGCAGTGGGAAAGCGTGGTTCCGACGCAGTAGTGGGTGGTACTGATGAACCGGGCCTCAGAGAGTATATATGAGCAATGAAGTCTTCTAAACGAAGGTAACTAATATTTTATCTCTCTCTCATTACACTAGATATTTTATCCTCCATTGTTAACCTATCGCCTGTACTGACTCTCACGCCTGAGCTATCCCCCGACGGTCGAAGCCGTCAAGATTTTGGTGTTGATTGTGTTTATTGTGCAGGATCAGGATGTCTTTCGTGATTGGGACGTGGCAAAAGATCTTGGCGTTAACAATCACAATATAAGCATGAGGATGATGACAATGATATAAGAATTCAATTAAAAAAAAGCAAAGGATAAATTTTTAAAGATTTATAATTTAATTTATCTAGGATTCAATAATGTCCAAATTGTCAACATAATACTGCTTTGTGGAGTAAATTCAAGAATAATATTGTATCAAAAATAATTTGGACAGAAAAGAAATTAATTTTTGTCATAAATAGTACTCCATGAATAGTACTTCATGAATAGTACTTTTGGAATAGTACTTTGTGAATAGTATCCTGTGAATAGTACTTCATGAATAGTACCCCATGAATAGTACTTTGTGAATAGTACTCCGACATGAAAAGATAAAAAAATTATCAACAATATTCAGAAAAATATCTTTGTGAAACGATACTAGCTGAAGCGCAAATTTCAAGGATATTCTACTAATTTCACGGAGTATAAAAGCAATAATTTAACAAAATGAGTGTAGAATTAGGAATACAAAATGAAATAATATTACTTACATCCTACAGAGTATGGAAGAAAATATTATTTCATACGAATATTGAACAAAGATAATATCACTTACCTTAGTAGAAGGCTGGATACTGCAATAGTGAAGTAGCAAAATACTCTTCTTCTTTCTCTCTATAGCTTATCTCTCTCTATAATTGCTCTTGTAAGTCTTAGTGAATTGGTGAGAATGAAAGAAGAAATGAGCTTCTATTTATAGGAAAACATAGTTTCGATAATTGCACGTTTAGGGGCTCAAATTATTATTGTATAGTACCTTCATCTTTACCTCCATTTTAATTTAGTCCTTGAAGTATTATCAATCTTGCACAACCTCCCCTAATAGTACATGCATGGGAGTACCAGACTTTGTGTTCCTAACGACCCTGATTTAAAGTATAAAATCATGATGGAGGCGGACAACACACCATTTACAATCCATCCTAGGAGTACCAAAATGTATCGTGATCTTTGACATACATTTTGGTGGAGCAATATGAAGAGAGAGATAAATGAGTTTATCTCAAGGTGTTTAACTTGTCAATGTGTCAAGGCGGAACATCAAGTGCCAAAAGGACCATTGTAACCACTTGAAATCATAGAATGGAAATGGAACACATTAACATGGATTTCGTTACTGGTCTTCCTAAGGTTTCTCAAGGCATAGATGCAATTGGGTTATTATCGATAGATTGATCAAATCTGCTCATTTCTTACCTGTACGAGAAACTTATTCACTTGAAATTCTTACTCGTATATACATAAATGAGATTATAAAACTGCATGGTATGCTAATATCCATAGTTTGTGATCGAGACCAAAGATTCACTTCACGATTTTTGGTTAGTTTACAAAAAGCTATGGGCGCAGATTTACGATTCAGTTCGGCATACCATCATCAAACGGACGGGTAGTCAGAGAGGAATATTCAAACTCTTGAAGATCTATTAAGACTCAGTGTCCTTGACTTCAAAGGAAGTTGGGACAAGTTCTTGCCATTGGTGGAATTCTCCTACAACAACAGTTATCAAGCAAGTATTGGCATGGCTCCATTCGAGGCGTTGTATGGATGCAAGTGTCGTTCTCCAATATGTTGGGATGAGGTGGGTGAAGCAAAGTTGTTAGGTCCAAAATTGGTACGCATGACAATGGAAAAGATTCAAATGATCCGGCAACGTATAAAAACCTCACAAGATCGACAAAAGAGTTATGCTGATCTTCATCGAAAGGACGTGGAATTCAATGTTGGATATCATGTGTTGTTATGTGTTGCTCCATGGAAAGGAGTTACAAGATTTGGAAAGAGAGGAAAGCTCAATTCTCGATTCATTGGGCCATTCAAAATCCTCAATCGAGTAGGAACTGTGGCCTATAGACTCGCCTTACCGCCAAGTATGTCTCGTGTTCATAACTTTTTTTACATATCTATGTTACGTAAATATGTGAAAGACCTGAACCATATTATTGAATTAGAACCGGACGAGATAGCAGAAGATTTAACGTATGAAGAGGTACCTGTTAAAATCTTGGATAAGAAGGATCATATTCTACGCTCCAAGGTTATACCTCAAGTCAAAGTTTTGTGGAGAAACCACGATGTTGAGGAAATGACCTGGGAGTTAGAATCTAAAATGAAGTCAAGGTATCCTCACCTCTTCGACATACCAGGTACGTACCCCAATTTTGAGGACAAAATTTCATAAGAAGGGGAGGTTGTAAGACCCTAATTTTTATGAATAAAGATTAATTTTTCTTAAAATATATTTTTGAATATTATGGTGTGGATTTGATATACTGTTATAGTTGTGGGTAATATTTATAAATTTTACAAAGTAAGCAAGTTGCTATAAAATATTCGATTGGTCGGGGAATATTCGTTTTAATACGGAATATTCGTACGACAGCATAATAATTGGTGGACCCCACAACAGAAGTATTGTTGGAGTTAGAAAATGACATAAATATCTTTTTATAAAAATAACGGCGAAAGTTTTACCGTTAAACTATTGAAATACCCGATAGTAAAAGTACAGCAATACATGTGGTAGCATAGTAGCACACGATATTGTACATTATCTTTGATTATTGATGCTTACGTGAGAAGTCACTCAGTTTTATTCAATTATTGCCACAGTAATTGATGCATAGTATCTCTCATATTATTGATTCAATTATTGTCACAGCATCATCTGCACAATAATTTATATTATTAAATCAATAATTAAGATGACAAAGTTATTCATATTATTATCTGCATTATTGACGATGTATAAAAAGTTCTGTCGAGGAAAAGGGTTTGGTCTCCTAATTGCGTGCCAATAGGGAGAAATCCCTATCGGAAAGCACCCTCTTTCCTGTGAATGATCTAGTTGTTAAATATTGCGAGTTATAATATTAATTATGAATAAGTTCGTGTTGATTAAAGATATTTGTTCATTTAGTTTTTTTTAATTCTTCCGTGACCCAATTACCCTCAAAGGAGGTATTTCTGTGATTGGCTGGTTTTGTTATTATTGACCAAATGTGTAATTAATCATATAAGTGAGCAATTAATTGATATTGGTTCACATGCAAATTACTGTTGATTCACATGCATGGAACTATTGGTTCACATGCATGTACTATTAGGGGAGGTTGTGCACGATTGATAATACTTCAAAGACTAAATTAAAAATAGAGGTAAAGATGAAGGTACTATACAGTAATAATTTGAGCCCCTAAACGTGCAATTATCAAAACTATGTTTTCTTATAAATAGAATCTCATTTCTTCTTTTATTCTCACTAATTCACTAAGACTCACAAGAGAAATTATAGAGAGAAAGAAGAAGAGTATTCTGCTACTTCCCTATTGCAGTATCCAGCCTTCTACTAAGGTAAGAGATATTATCTTTTTTCAATATTCAAATGAAATAATATTTTCTTCCATACTCTATAGTATGTAAGTAATATTATTTCGTTTCATATTCCTAATTCTACACTCATTTTGCTAAAGTATTGCTTCAATACTCTTTGAAATTAGTAGAATATCCTTGAAATTTGCGCTTCTTCTAATATCGTTTCACAAGGATATTTTTTTGAACATTCTTAATAATTTTTTTATCTTTTTATGCCGGAGTACTATTCATGGGGTACTATTCACAAAGTATTATTCACGGGGTACTATTCACAAAGTACTATTCACGGGGTACTCATGAAGTACTATTCATGATTTACTATTCACAAAGTACTATTAACGAAGTACTATTCATGAAGTACTATTCACTTGGGTACTATTCACCCGGGGTACTATTCATGATAAAAATTGATTTCTTTTCTGTCTAAATCATTTTTGATACAATATTATTCTTGAATATTACTCCACAAAGCAGTATCATGTTGACAATTTGGACATTATTGAATTCTGGATAAATTAAAGTATAAATCTTTAAAAATTTATCCTTTGCTTTTGTTTAATTGAATTCTTATATCATTGTCATCATCCTCATGCTTATATTGTGATGAAAGTCATCTTTGGCCGTAGTGCATAGATGGACTGTTGATTGGTATGATTATGACCATGGATTATTCGGTATAATTATGACCCGTAATATTACAAATAATGTGGTAAAAGTCCTCATTGGCCCGTACTGCATTGATGGACAGTTGTTGGCATGATCATGGTCATTGGTGATTACACGAATATCTTTGGCCCGTAGTGCATGGATAATTCATGGACGTGATACTAATGAATATCATTGGCCCGTAGTGCATGGATAATTTAGTGATGCGGATTATTTATTGAGTTGAGTCTCAGCGATAAAATTTATGATAAACTTTTTAAATCATAGAAGATAGTAGATATCATGCTCTACTTGACTCTTCTAATAGATGGCTTGTTCCACTGCTGTTAAACTTGTTGTTTATTAGTTTAACATTGTTGAAGGCTAACGATAATTTATTCTGCATTATCTTAGTCAGAATATTTCTTACTGGGCTAGTTGAGCTCGCCCTTTTACTTTCATTGTTCTCTTTAGGAAATGAGAACATAGCGGGGACTAGTCGGGGAATGGAGTGATGGTCCGAGATGGTGGCTATAGTAGTCCTCACTATTCTATGAAATAGTGTGATAATATAAATGTAATGAGGGCTCCATTTGAGTTTGGATATTGTCTAGAAGATAATATTCGTGTAAAAACTCTCAGCTACGTTTTGTCGTATTATATAAAAGAAGTTTGTATTTAAATTTTGTACCATGTATTTGGCGACTCGGAATGGGTGATGTATACCTACTTTGGGGGCTTCACAGAAAGTTTTAAGGAAAGCATAAATGAGCAAAAAATTTGCTCAGCAAGTAATATAGCAATAAGGGCGAACAATTATAAAGTTCAAATCTCAAGGGTATAACCGTGAATAATAGTTCGGGAATTTTCAAGAATTCTTAATAAGTGTCGCTATGGACCGAAAGATATCAACAAGATTCAAAGAGTTAATCATTTCAAGTTTCTAGAATAATAAACACTGAGCAGTCACTAGGGACTAAGAACTCCTGCTAGAATTAACTGTATTATACTGAAAATCCAATATAAACAAGTACAACAAGTGATCAACCTAAAACACCCTAAGTTATGCATAACATTTAAACATGCTAGTATGTGTGCACGTCGGTCCCCCGAAATTTATATAATTTCCCCTTCAATGAGGGTTGTTCATCTCTGTAGATTTATAAGAGTCTGTACCAAGTCAATTGGTTTGGATAGCTTTTGTGACGCCCCCAAATATATACTCCCACGTTATCCGATCTGGTGTTCACAACTAATCAATTAATATAATGCATCCAAATCTATACACCTGTGGTATCTGATTTGGTGTTCATATCTAATTGAACTGCTATACATATATGACAAAATACAATTCCCATTAATCCAAGGTTCACAGTATCCCATAATAGATAATAATTCTCCATAGAACTATCGTTGTGTTTGGATACCCTCACTTGGATGAATAGACTGTATCTACGAATAATATCTATCTATCCGAAATTCAGATTATTAGTAATAGCATGAACAGTCCATATTACCAATACCCTCACTCAGATGTATTATATCTTGCGGATTACTCTATCGTATCGATAGTACCTATCTATCTGAAATCCAGAGTATTATCAACAACATGAACAGTCTATATTACCAATACCCTCACTCAGATGTATAGTTCCCAAGGATCTTAAAATCAATCAAAAGTTCTAATTATATCTATTTATGTAAAGGAAACACGGCTGCGGAAATAAAGGATGATATTATATCATATATAAAGGTTCGATTACATGATTCTTCATAAAGAATTTCGTATTATAAAAGATTAAGCTTTACAGTAATTTAAACTAATCTAAGCTGGGTCGCTTCCCATTGTTTGCTCCAGATGTGCCAAGGTTACCATCTAATACTGCAAAGGGAATGGTTTGCAAGAATGAGCTATGACATGCTCAACAGGTTTTATATTTATAACACAATATAAGATTTGAAGAAGTATAACAATTCAAAACTTTTCTTAACTCAGTGGTGTTTACCATGTTTGGAATTTTTATTTCAACCATTTCTGAAATTTTTATTATTTCTGTCAGTCACAAAGACTTAAAAATCTTGTTCAGAAGTGAGACAGGGGATCAACCTATCCATCATCCTAGGGGTATGCATCTTATCCTAATCGTGCCCAACTTGCACTAAGTGTCAAATTTTATTGACACACATTTATCCTTTCTGGATATACAACTCAGTATAGGATGTCTTACCAAAGAAATTTGGTTTGACACAATAGTTTATGCTTGATAAACAATAATAACATATGAATAAACATTTCATTTCTTAGTTATACCAAAGCTATAGCGATAATTTTAAACATTTCATTTCTTAGTTATGTTGAAGCTATAACAATAACTTTACAATAATTGGCAATCAAGTTTGGTTTGGTATAATATATCAAAAATAAATCAAGATAGGAATCTTATTCAATGAATAAGCAGGGTTCTTGAGTAAGTAACTAGATAAGTTAGAAGACTTGCTTAATAAGAGATTAAGGTTTAGAGAACTTGCTTAAGGTAATTGGATAGGTTAGATGACTTGCTTGAGCGAAGATCGATTAAGCAATGCTACTCGATTTGTGTATAAACACTTAAGATGCGACGCCCCCAAAATAGGTATACATCACCCATTCTGAGTCGCCAAATACATGGTACATAATTTAAATACAAACTTCTTTTATACAATACAACAAAACGTAACTAAGAGTTTTTACACGAATATTATCTTCTAGACAATATTCAAACTCAAATGGAGTGCTCATTATATTTATTATCATACTATTTCATAGAATAATGAGGACTACTATAGCCACCATCTCGGACCATCACTCCGTTCCCCGACTAGTCCTGGCTACGTTCTCATTTCTTGAAGAGAACAATGAAAGGAAAAGGGTGAGCTCAACAAGCCCAGTAAGAAATATTATGACTAAGACAATGCAGAATAAATTATTGTTAGCATTCAACAGTGTTAAACTAATAAACAAGTTTAACTGCAGTGGAACAAGCAAACTATTAGAAGAGTCAAGTAGAGCAAGATATCTACTATCTTCTATGATTTAAAAAGCTTATCATCAATTTTATTGCTGAGACTCAGCTCAATAAATAATCCATATCACTAAATTATCCATGCACTACGGGCCAAGGATATTTGTGTAATCACCAACGGTCATGATCATGCAAACAACTGTCCATCAATGCACTACGGGCCAATGAGGACTTTTAACACATCATTTATAACATTATGGGTTATGATTATACCAAATAATCCCTTGTCATAATCATACCAATCAACAGTCCATCTATGCACAACGACCAAAGAAGACTTTCATCACAATATAAGCATGAGGATGATGACAATGATATAAGAATTCAATTAAAAAAAGCAAAGGATAAATTTTTAAAGATTTATAATTTAATTTATCCAGAATTCAATAATGTCCAAATTGTCAACATGATACTGCTTTATGGAGTAAAATTCAAGAATAATATTATATCAAAAATGATTTGGATAGAAAATAAATTAATCTTTGTCATGAATAGTACCTCGGGTGAATAGTACCCGAGTGAATAGTACCCCAGAAATAGTACTTCATGTATAGTACTTCTAGAATAGTACTTTATGAATTGTACCCTGTGAATAGTACTTTGTGAATAGTACTTTGTGAATAGTACTCCGACATGAAAAGATAAAAAAATTATCAAGAATGTTTAGAAAAATATCCTTGTGAAACGATACTAGATGAAGCGCAAATTTCAAGGATATTCTACTAATTTCACGGAGTATAGAAACAATACTTTAACAAAATTAGTGTAGAATTAGGAATACGAAACGAAATAATATTGCTTATGTACTACAGAGTAAGGAAGAAAATATTATTTCATACGAATATTGAACAAAGATAATATCCCTTACCTTAGTAGAAGGCTGGATACTGCAATAGTGAAGTAACAGAATACTCTTCTTCTTTCTCTCTATAGCTTCTCTCTCTATAATTTCTGTTGTGAGTCTTAGTGAATTGGTGAGAATGAAAGAAAAAATGAGTTTCTATTTATAGAAAAAATAGTTTCGATAATTGCACGTTTAGGGGCTCAAATAATTACTGTATAGTACCTTCATCTTTACCTCCATTTTTAATTTAGTCCTTGAAGTATTATCAATCTTGCACAACCTCCCCTAATAGTACATGCATGTGAACCAATAGTTCCATGCATGTGAACCAACAGTAATTTGCATGTGAACCAATAGTAATTAATTGCTCACTTATCCAATTAATTGCCCGTTTGGTCAATAATAACAAAACCAGCCAATCACAGAAATACCTCCTTAGAGGGTAATTGGGTCACGGAAGAATTAAAGAAAACTAAATGAACAAATATCTTTAATCAACACAAACTTATTCATCATTAATATTATATCTCGTAATATTTAAAAACTAGATCATTCCCAAGAAAGAGGGGGATTTCCGATAAGGATTTCTCGCTATTGGCGCGCAATTAGGTGACCAAACCCCTTTCCTCGACAGAACTTACCAGACATCGCCAATAATGCAAATAATAATATGAATAACTTTGTCGTCTCAATTATTGATTTAATAATATATAATATTGTGCAGATGATACTGTGACAATAATTTAATCAATAATATGAGAGATACTATGTAGCAATTACTGTGGCAATAATTGAATAAAATTGAGTGACTTCTCACGTAAGCATCAATAATCAAAGATATTGTACAATACAGTGTGCTACTATGCTACCACACGTATTACTGTACTTTTACTACCGGGTATTTCAATAGTTTAACGGTAAAACTTCCACTGTTATTTTTATAAAAAGATATTTATGTCATTTTCTAACTCCAACAACACTTCTGTTGTGGGGTCCACCAATGATTGTGCCGTCGTACGAATATTCGCTGTTAAAACGAATATTCCCCGACCAATCGAATATTTTATAGCAACTTGCTTACTTTGGAAAATTTATAAATATTACCCACAACTATAACATTATATCAAATCCACACCATAATATTCAAAAATATATTTTGAGAAAAATTAATCTTTATTCATAAATGTTGGGATCTTACAACCTCCTTTTCTTATAAAATTTTATCCTCGAAATTGGGGTACGTACATGGTATGTCGAAGAGGTGAGGATACCTTGACTTCATTTTAGATTCTAACTCCCAGGTCATTTCCTCAACATTGTGGTTTCTCCACAAAACTTTGACTTGAGGTATAACCTTGACGCGTAGAATATGATCCTTCTTATCCAAGATTTTAACAGGTACCTCTTCATATGTTAAATCTTCCACTATCTCGTTCAGTTCTAATTCAATAATGTGGTTTGGGTCTTCTACATATTTACGTAACATAGACATGTGAAAAATGTTATGAACACGAGACATACTTGGCGGTAAGGCGAGTGTATAGGCCACATTTCCTACTCGATCGAGGATTTTAAATGGCCCAATGAATCGAGGATTGAGCTTTCCTCTCTTTCCAAATCTTGTAACTCCTTTCCATGGAGCAAAACGTAACAACACATGATCTCCAACATTGAATTCCACGTCCTTTCGATGAAGATCGATCAACATAACTCTTTTGTCGATCTTGTGAGGTTTTTATACGTTTTCGGATCATTTTAATCTTTTCCATTGTCATGTGTACCAATTCTGGACCTAACAACGTTGCTTCACCCACCTCATCCCAGCATACTAGAGAATAAAACTTGCGTCTATACAACACCTTGAATGGAGCCATGCCAATACCTACTTGATAACTGTTGTTGTAGGAGAATTCCACCAATGACAAGAACTTGTCCCAACTTCCTTTGAAGTCAAGGACACAGAGTCTTAATAGATCTTCAAGAGTTTGAATAGTCCTCTCCAACTGCCCATCCATTTGAGGATGGTATGCCGAATTGAATTATAAATCCGTGCCCAAAGCTTTTTGCAAATTAACCCAAAATCTCGAAGTGAATTTTGGGTCTCGATCAGAAACTATGGATACTAGCATACTATGCAGTTGATAAGTAAGTTTTATACCTACTTATCTGGTATCTGTTACTTAAATTAGTTGATTAAACTCATGTTTCTTAGTTACTTTTCATGCATTTTATAGATCATATACTTGGGAGCTGTGTGAGCGACAATTGGTATGAAAACACAAGGAAAAACAATCCGGACATCGTTTGGGCTTTCATGTTCATTTCATGTTCTTGGATTGGAACTTAGATTATGTTATAGAGATTCTTCTTAACTTTTCGGAACATCTTGAATCATTCCAATCGGAGTTTGGATGCACGAGTTGTGACCTTTGTACAACTGGACGTTGAACTTCACTGTTTTGGGTGGCCATTTGCATAGCAGTTACTTCCAACCAAATTTCGACCTTCATCTGTCCATTATTTCTCAATTCTCAAAGAATGAAAGTTGTAGAGCTCGTCGAGAGCTTCGATTTTATAGGGGTCAGGCCCCGTAACTCCTCCAGAATCAAAAGTTATGGCCGTTTTACTAGAGGACACTGTAGCAGAAAACCAACGGCGCGGGCGCACGAATTTGTAGTGCATTTTGGGCGCGGCCGCGCCATTCCCTGGACCAAATAAATTCCATCTGCTATTTGAGCGCGGGAACACCTAACTCTAGGCCATTTCCAGCGCGGACGCGCCACTTTGGAAGTTGACTAGAGCTTACTTTTTCACTAAACAATGGAATTGGAGCGTAACTTGGAGGGAGGTTCAATTAGGGCTTAAAAAGAGACGTATTATCAGTATGTAGATGACACCACCCCTTGGGGGATTAATAAGCTACTACTATTTTCTTTCTTCAATTTGAATAAGTAGATTAGAGTAGATTAGATGTAAGACCCCAGCTTTTATGAATAAAGATGAATTTTTCTATAAATATCATTTTTGAATATTAAGATATGAATTTGAAATAATGTTATAATTGGGGTAATATTTATAAATTTTGCAAAATATGCAAGTTTTTATATTATATTCGATTGGTCAGAGAATATTCGTTTTAACATGGAATATTCGTATGATGGCACAATCATTGGTGGACCCCTACAAATCTAAATTATTCATTTTAATGAGAAAATGACAGTAAATATCTTTTTATGAAAATAACTACGGAAGTTTTACCGTTAACTCGTTGGAATAACAGGTGTTAAAAGTAAAAGAATACGCGTGTGGTTGCATAATATACCGTGATTGATTATTGATGCTTACATGAGAAGTCACTCAGCTTTTGTTCAATTATCGCTATATAAGAAATCACGTGATAAGATCTCACGTTATTTGATTCAATTATTGTTTATATTTTATATATTATTAAATCAATAATTGAGACGAAAGTTATTCATATTATTATTTGCAATATTGACAATGTCAGAAGTTCTCACAAGGAGAGGTTCGTCACCTAATTGCGGCATAATAAGGAGAAATTCTTATTGAAAGCCCCCTCTTTCTGGGAACGAATTTGGTTGTTAAATATCATGTAATTATAATAATGATGATAAATGTTGTTAAAAATATTGAGGTGATTTTTATGTAAAATTTGCTTATTATATAGAACCCCATTTACCCGTTTTTTAAAATTATTGGTAGAAAATTATTTACTATAATAAAGTGGGGGCCACATGTGGGGCCCACATGTGTGACAAAAGCATGTGGGAAGGGGAGAAATTATGCAGGTTCACGGGAAGGAGTATTAATGCTAGAATGTGATATATATATATATATATATATTGTAAGGTTGCATGAGAAATGGGGGGGAGGAATGGGGGAGAGAGGTAACTATTATATTTATATTTATTATATATATATATATATTATAATAAGTTTTGTTTTTTTATGAAAAAAATAGAATATATTATATTATATATAAAGTTATTTGTTTTACATGAATATTATATTCTAAAATTTTTAAAACAGACGCCTGTGATTTTCAAAAATTAGCCCGTGAAATCCTTTACTGTTTGCCCGTGAAAACTTTTTTAAATAGTACCCCTTCCATTCTCCTATAAATATGATGCTTAGTTAGAATTAAAAATCACACCAGAATCAGATAATTCTTCTTCTATAATATTGAGTGTACTTCTTTCCATTTTTGAAAGCTTTGAGCGTAGAAAATAGTGAAAGTTTTCTTCAAGAATATCCCCGCTATACCAGTTGGAATACTTTTCTTTTCAAAGTAAAGGATGTTATTTTTATTCAATATTTTCTTGAAATAATATTTTCTTCCATACTCTATAGTATGTAAGTAATATTATTTCGTTTCATATTTCGAATTCTATACTTATTTGGTTAAAGTTTTGGCTTCTCTACTCCATGAAATTAGTTGAATATCCTTCATATTTGCGTTTCATCCAGTATCTTTTCATGGAAATATTATTCTGAGAATTCTTGATAAGTTTTAACTTTTTCATGCCGGAGTACTATTCACGGGGTACTATTCATGAAGTACTATTCACGGGGTACTATTCACCCGGGGTACTATTCATGATAAAAATTGATTCGTTTTCAGTCCAAATCATTTTTGGTATAATATTATTCTTGAATTTTACTCCACAAAGCAAAGATCATGTCGATAATTTGACGTTATTGATTTCGGATAAATTAAATTATAAATCTTTAAAAATTTATCATTTGCTTTTATTTAATTGAATTCTTATATCATTGTCATCATCCTCATGTTTATATTATGATGAAAGTCATCTGTGGCCGTAGTGCATAGATGGACTTGGTATGATTATGACCAGGGATTATTCGGTATAATCATTACCGTAATGTTACAAAAGATGTGGTAAAAGTCCTCATTGGCCCGTAGTGCATTGATGGATAATTGTTGGCATGATCATGACCATTGATGAATACACGAATATCCTTGGCCCTTAGTGAATGGATAATTTGTGGTCGTGATACTAAAGAATATCCTTGGCCGTAATGCAGGGGTGATTCGATGATTTGGATTATTTATTAAGCTAAGTCTCAGCGATAAAAGTGATGAAAAACCTTTTAAATCATAGAAGATAATAGATATCATGCTCTACTTGACTCTTCTAATGGATTGCTTGTTCCGCTGCAATTAAACTTGATGTTTGTTATATTTTATCAGTTTAACACTGTTGAAGGCTAACGATAAATTATTCTGCATTATCTTAGTCATAATATTTCTTACTGGGCTAGTTGAGCTCACCCTTTTGCTTTTATTGTTCTCTTCAGGAAATGAGAACGTAGCTGTGACTAGCCTGGGAAGCGGAGTGATTCGGCCTAAATGTTTTGCATTAGTAGTCCTCACTATTCTATGAAATAGTGTGATAATAAATGTATTGAGGACTCCATTTGAGTTTGAATACTGTACGTCTAGAAGACAATATTCGTATTAAAACTCTCAGTTTATGTTTTGTCGTATTTTACACGACAGTTGTATTATAAGTTGTATTTAAATTTTGTACCATGTATTTGGCGACTTAAGATGGGTGGTTTATACCTATTTTGGGGGCGTCACAGTTGGTATCAGAGCTTAGGGATATGATCCCTGGCTAAGATGTGAGACAAGAACTAGGAGGGGTGAGACGGGGAATTCCTTCGCTAGAATGACCTACCTAAGTTTAATTGGTATTTAATTGATCGGTCAGAGTATAGGGATAATATGTGGTATGTAAATTAACCCTAGTTTTGTGGCAGTATTTGAAAATGACATCCAAGAATGTTGAGAATAGCAATGGAGCATAGGAGACCGTGGAGTCACCACAGATGAATACCCAGGATAATGTGCAACAGGAAGACAATAATCCGCAGGTAAACAACAACGATCAAATAATGAACGATGGGATGTTCAGAGGCTTTATGCAATTCATGCAACATCGTGCAAGAGGCCTCTCGTCCAAAATGCGTGTGGAATATCGGCAACTCTCTGAGACGGTCACCACTAAACAGTTCAAGGAGCTGGGACCACCAGAGTTTTTTGGAGAGCCAAAACCACTTAAGACGGAGACGTGGATAAAGCAGATCTGTAAGATATTTGATGTCTTGGGATGCTCTGAGATGCAAAAGGTTCCCTTTGCCACCTTCATGTTGCGAGCAGAGGCAAATTACTGGTGGGAATCTGTAAAACGTACTCAACCTTCCGCACTGAAGATGACTTGGGAGAAGTTCTAAGAATTGTTCAACGACAAGTACTTTCCCAAAAGTATTCGTCACATGAAAGAGGTAGAGTTCATTAAACTAGAGCAAAACAATATGACCGTGTCACAGTATGAAGCCAAGTTTGCTGAGATGTCCCGGTTTGCGTCCCACTTAGTTGATAATGAGGAGAGAATGACGCGAATATTTCTAAGAGGTTTGAAGCCTAAGATACATCAATACCTTATCTCTTATAAACTATGTTTGTATTCAGATGTTGTAAAAAGGGCTCATTATTGGAGCGCGATAATGAGTTAACCCAACAAAGAGAGAGCAGCCGACAAGTCAATAATACCAGTGGTAGCAGTCATCGAAGTGGTGACAACAAACGTGGAGGGAATCAATATGTGACTCTCCCAAAATAGGTATACATCACCTATTCTAAGTCGCCAAATACATGGTACAGAATACAAATACAATATTTAATATACAATAAGAGAGCTGTGAGTTTTAGTACAAATACTGTCCTCAAGACAATATCCACTCTCAGAATAAGTCCTCATTACATTTATTGTCACACTATTTAATGTAATAGTGAGGACTACTAATACTATCATCATCGGTCCATCACTCCGCTCCCCGACTCGTCCCTCAAATATATTCTCATTTCAAGAGAACAAAGGTGAAAGAAAGGGTGAGCTCAACTAGCCCAGTAAGAAATATTATGACTAAGATAATGCAGAATAAATTATCATTAGTCTACAACAATGTTAAACTGATAAAATACAATAGACATCAAGTTTAACTGCAGCAAAACAAGCAATTCATTAAAAGAGTCAAGTAGAGAATAAAATTTACTATATTTTATGATTTAAAAGGTTTTTCATCACTTTTATCGCTGAGACGCAGCTTAATAAATAATCCACATCATCGAATCACCCCTGCACTACGACTAAGGATATTATTTAGTATCACGACCACAAATTATCCATGCACTATGGGCCAAGGACATTCGTGTATTCATCAATGGTCATGATCATGCCAACAATTGTCCATCAATGCACTACGGGCCAATGAGGACTTTTACCACATTATTTATAACATTACGGTCATGATTACATCAAATAATCCCCGTCATAATCATACCAAGTCCATCTATGCACCACAAAGCCACGTATGACTTTCAAAAAAAAATAAACATGAGGATGATGACAATGATATAAGAATTCAACAAAACAAGTTCACTTAATTAATTTATCTAGGAACTAATAACGCCCAAATTTTCAACATGATACTTCTTTGTAGAGTAAAATTCAAGAATGCTCGTAAGAATATTTCCATGAAAAGATCTTTGGATGAAGCGCTTAAATATCAAGGATATTCTACTAATTTCATGGAGTATAGAAGTTTAAATTTAACCAACTCGAGTATAATAAAGAATGGAATAACAAAATAAATCACCATGCATGCTAAGTACTTTGCATGTATAAAGTTATTCCAACAGAATACTAAATAACGGAACTAAAAGTCAAAAAGTAAATTACTTGACCCACAGGATGTTCCAATGTAATAATAAAGAATGAAATAACAATAGAAATCACCATACATGCGGTACTCAGATGATAAAAGTTATTCCAATGTAATACTAAACAACGGAACCGTGTCAGCAAAATTGCACCGACTGTGATATTCCATTCCAAGTAATAATAAAAGATTTTAACAGTGTCCCATGTGAAACGCATGCACAAGATATTCCAATGTAATAATAAAGAATGGAATAATGTAAAAATTTCACCAAGTATAGGGTAACTCACAGATACAAAGTTATTCCAACAGTAATAATAAAGAATGGAATAATGTAAGTTCTCTTCATGAATACAAAAGAAATAATACCCCTCACCGTAAAAGAAACTTGATATCGAGAGTAAAGTGAAGTAAAGCAGAATACTTTTCTTCTTTCTCTTTATAGTTTTCTCTAGAGTTTCAAAGTGAATTCGTAAGAAATAATGAAGGAATGAGCTTCTATTTATGTAAGAATGGATTGAATAGTAATTAATTCATGAACTATCAGTATTGATTTACTTTTAATCTGGACTATCCATATTGATTTAATAAAATATTCTAATAAAAAAAAAATTTTTAAATAAAATATAATATATAATATATATTATATATTATATAAATATAACGTCTTTCGATAAATCACGGGTTGTTACCCCGTGATTACCACTCGCCAAATCTTCCAACTACTATATATATATATATATATATATATATATATATATATATATATATATATATATATATTCCAATAATAACTCCTCCCGTGTCCCGTAAATCCTCCCCCCTTATCAATTCAT
This sequence comes from Panax ginseng, assembly GCA_020205605.1. NCBI lineage: Eukaryota > Viridiplantae > Streptophyta > Magnoliopsida > Apiales > Araliaceae > Panax > Panax ginseng. The sequence goes on from CM035139.1 coordinate 99,576,380, forward strand.
GTGACATATTTCTTATATATATATATATACATATATATATATATATATATATAAAATAAAAACTGCGATAACTTTTCACCGATAAATTTAAAAATTGGTAAATGGGGGGTCCAAAAATACAACAAATACTTCATAAAAATCACCTCAATATTCTTAACAACTTTTATCATCATTATTATAATTCACAATATTAATTGACTGTGTCGTTCCTGTGAAAGAGGGGGGCTTTCCAATAAGGATTTCTCCTATCGGGCGCCGCAATTAGATTATCTAACCTCTCATCGATGTAACTTCTAGACATCGTTAATATTACAAATAATAGTATTAATAACCTCTGTCGTCTTAATTATTGATTTAATAATATATAAAATATCGACAATAATTGAATCAAATAACGTGAGATATTATGCAGCAATTACTATAGCAATAATTGAACAAAACTGAGTGACTTCTCACATAAGCATCAATAATCAATACCGTGTGCTACTATGTAACCACGCCAGACATTATACTTTTAACAACCGGTGTTTCAACAGCTTAATCAGAAACTTCAACCGTTATTTTCATAAAAATATATTTTTATCGTTTTCTCAATCCGACAATAATTCGTTGTAGGGGTCCACCAATGATTGTGCCGTTTATTTAATATTCCTCGTTAAAATGAATATTCCCCACCCATCGAATATTATATAACAACTTCATGTATTTTTGCAAAATTTATAAATATTATCCACAACTATAACATTATATCAAATTTACTCCATAATATTCAAAAATGATATTTATAGAAAATTCATTTTTATTCATAAAAGTTGGGGTCTTACAACCTCCCCTTCTTATGAAATTTCGCCCTCGAAATTAGGGTACGTACATGGTATATCGAAGAGGTAAGGATACCTTGACTTCATTTTAGATTCTAACTCCCAGGTCATTTCCTCAACATCGTGGTTTCTCCACAAAACTTTGACTTGAGGTATAACCTTGGAGCGTAGAATATGTTCCTTCTTATCCAAGATTTGAACAGGAACCTCTTCATACGTTAAATCTTCTGCTATTTAGTCTGATTGTAACTCAATAATGTGGTTCAGGTCTTCCACATATTTACGTAACATGGATATGTGAAAACGTTATGAACACGAGACATACTTGGCAGAAGCGAGTCTATAGCCAGCGCCCTACCCGATCGAGGATTAAAAATGGGCCAATGAATTGAGGATTGAACTTTCCTCTCTTTCCAAATCTCGTAACTCCTTTCCATGGAGCAACACGTAACAACACATGATCTCCTATATCAAATTCCATGTCATTTCGATGAAGATCAACATAACTCTTTTGTCGATCTTGTGAGGTTTTTATACGTTGTCGGATCGTTTGAATCTTTTCTGTAGTCATACGTACCAACTCTGATCCCAACAACATTGCTTCACCCACCTCATCCCAGCATACTGGAGAACGACACTTTCTTCCATACAACGCCTCGAATGGAGCCATGCCAATACTTGCTTGATAACTGTTGTTGTAGGAAAACTCCACCAATGGTAAGAACTTATCCCAACTTCCCTTAAAGTCAAGGACACAGAGTCTTAATAAATCTTCTAGAGTTTGAATAGTCCTCTCTTATAGTCCGTCCGTCTGAGGATGATATGCCGAACTAAATCGTAAATCTGTGCTCCATAGCTTTTTGCAAACTAACCCAAAATCGTGAAGTGAATCTTGGGTCTCGATCGTAAACTATGGATACCGGCATACCATGTAATCCACAATCTCGTTTATTTATATACTGCTTTAGACGCTCAAGTGTATAAGTTTCTCAGATTGGTAAGAAATGAGCAGACTTGGTCAATCTATCAACAATGACCCAAATTGCATCTATGCCTTGAGAAACCTTGGGAAGACCAAAGAATTGAAATCCATAGTAATGTGCTCCCACTTCCATTCCGGAATTTCAAGTGGTTGCAATGGACCTTGTGGTACTTGATGCTCCACCTCGACTCGCTGACAAGTTAGACACCTTGAGATAAACAACGCTATCTCTCTCTTCATATTTCTCCACCAAAATGTATTTACGTAAGATCACGATACATTTGGTACTCCTAGATGGATTGCAAATGGTGTCAGACGCCTCCATCATGATTTTATACTTTAAATCGTGGTCGTTAGAACTCAAAGTCTAGAGTTGACTCAAGTATTCCTTCTTCATCAATTCTTGCTTCCCAGATAACACCTTTGCACTTTCTTTCTCATACGATCGCCTGTGATCTCAGAATTTGAGCAACTTTAACTTTATCAATTAAAGTCTGGTTCTACTCAGATATTTTCCATCATCACGGGTCCCCGAGTCTTTATCTCTATCTCGATCCTTTGCAAGTCATACAAAATGGGCCTGCGTTGACAATATCGCACTTCAGACCAAGATATGATCTTCTACTCAACGCGCCACTACCACATTCGCTTTTCAGGATGGTATCGATGGTATGATCATAATCTTTCAACGATTCAAGCCAACGTTGTTGTCGCATGTTGAGTTTCTTTTGAGTGAAGAAATATTTGAGGCTTTTATGATACGTAAAGATCTCCACTTTCTCCCCATACAAGTAATGCCTCCAAATCTTTAGTGCAAAGACAACAACTGCCAACTCTAGATCATGAGTAGGATAATTCCTCTCATATTCTTTGAGTTGTCGTGAGGCATAGGCTATGACTTTCCCATGTTGCATAAGAACACATCCTAACCCTTTGCCCTCAAGCATCATCAGAGATGAAAATCCCTCCGAACTAGATGGTATTGTCAGAACAGGTGCTGAAATGAGTCTCCTCGTGAGTTCTTGAAAACTCTTCTCACATTCCTCGCTCCAACCGAACTTTGTATTTTTCTGAGTCAGATGAGTTAGTGGAGTAGCGATTCGAGAAAATCCTTCCATGTAATCTCCGATAATAACCAAATAAACCGAGAAAGCTACGACTTTGGTCATCGATTTAGGTTGCTCCCATTTTGAATAGCTTCAATCTTGGTTGGGTCAACAGATATTCCATGACTTGATACCACGTGCTCAAGGAATGCTACTTCCTCGCCGTAACTCGCATTTCTTCAACTTGGCATAAAGCTTATATTCACGAAGCTTTGGAGTATCGCCTCAAGTGTTGCTCATGATCTTCACGGCTTTTGGAATAAATAAGGATGTTATCAATAAAGACGACCACAAATTGATCTAAATATTCCTTGAATACTCGGTTCATCATATCCATGAAGGCAGCAGGAGCATTAGTCAATCCAAAAGACATGACTAAGATTCAAAATGCCCGTACCGAGTTCTGAAAGCCGTCTTTGGAATGTCATCAGTTCTAATCTTCAACTGGTGATATCCTAATGAAGATCAATCTTTGAAAAGAATTTGGCGCTTGCAACCGGGTCAAACAGTCATCAATACGTGGCAATGGGTACCTATTTGTTGATGGTGACATGATTCAACTCCCGATAATCAATACAAAGTCGCATACTCCCATCTTTCTTTTTATGAATAGAATAGAGCACCCCAAGGAGAAGTACTAGGACTAATAAAGCCAATGTCTAACAATTCCCCGCAATTGGGTCTTTAATTCTCAAGTTCAATAGAGCCATTCGACATGGGCTTTGGAAATGGGTTTTGTACCGGGTTCAAGGTCGATACAAAATTCAATTTCATGCCTCGGGGTAGGCCAAGAAGTTCTTCAGTGGAATACGCCAGAAATTCATTAACAATAGAAATATCATTCAAAATCGACGATTTTTGTTTAGATCCGTGATATGAGCTAAGAAAGTTTTGACATCCGCTTTTTCAATAAACGAATAGCTTTATGGCTTGAGATGACAAAGTGATTGATTTTAATGGTTTGGTTGCTTGAATTCGCATAATAGGTTGGTTAAGAATTATAAAGCTAACAACCTTATTTAAAATAATTAATTTTGTATGATGAGTAATTAACCAATCAATCCCTTAGAATTACGCCAAATGCAAGTATTTTCAATGAAATAAGATCGACAGGTAATGTGAGGGTACCGGTTTGAATCAAACAAGACTTATAAATAGTGGATGTAATGAAGGTTTCTCCCAACGGAGTTTCAACAGATAAGTCAAAGTCTAATTTCTCCGGAGTCCAATTTAAACGGTGATCGCAAGTAGGAGAAATAAAAGAATGGGTAGAATCAGTATCAAATAAGGTATATACTTCGCTAGAGTTTATGATAAGCTTACCCGTGATGACCTCGTTCGGGTTCCTTGCTTTCTGGGAGGTCACAACAAACGCTATCCCTTGCACTACCGGCTTTGACTTTTCTGGGACGACCTTTAGTGTCTCTATCCTAGTTGAACTTGTCTTCGGTGAATGACAAAATCGAGCTAGGTGACCTTCTCTTCCATAATTATAACATGCTTTGGACGGCATCGCGCAGTTTGGATTGATGTGTCCCTCCCCTCCACATTTGAAGCATATAATAGGTGGTCGTTCTCCTTCCTTCACAACGGTTGCTGGTGCTGACGTCTTTCCATCGTTGTTGAATCTCCTCTTCTTAAAATGTCCATTCTTATTATTTTGGCCTTGATTACCACCGAAGTGGTTACCATTTCTGGCATGCTAATTCTCTCCACGCTTGTTGTCACCGCTTCGATGACTGCTCTCACTAGTATTATCATTTTGCCGGCTGCTCTCTTTTGATTGGGTTAACTCATTATCGCGTTCCAATAACTGAGCCCTATTAACAATATCTGAATACAAACACAGTTTATGAGAGATAAGATATTGACGTATCTCGGGTTTCAAACATCTTAGAAATATTTGCGTCATTCTCTCCTCATTATCAACCAAATGGGACGCAAAACCAGACAATGACTTCAAAACTTGGCTTTGTATCATCGCGACACTGGCCATGTTGTTTTGCTCCAGTTTAATGAACTTTACCTCTTTCATGTGACGAATACTTTCGGAAAGTACTTGTCGTTGAACAGCTTCTTGAAACTTCTCCCAAGGCATCTTTCAAGGCAGAAGTGAGTACGCTTTTACGATTCCCACCAAGAATCCGCCGCCGCCGCAACATGAAGATGGCGAAGGGAACCTTTTGCTCCTCGTGAGCAAACCCAAGACATCAAATATCTTGTTGATTTGTTTTATCCACGTCTCCGCTTTTTAAGTGGTTTTGGCTCTCCAAAAACTCCGGTGGTCCCAGCCTCGAACTGCATTTCAAGCGGTGACCGTCCGAGAGTTGCCGTTGTTTCCACCGTATTTTGGACACGAGCCGCTCTCGCCAGATGATGATGAATCGCATGAAGCCTCGGAATATTCTATCGCTCATCATTTGGTCAAGTGTTGTTGTTTGCATGAGGATTGTCGCCTCGATGCACATTGTCCCGGTTATTAACTGTGGAGACTCAATCGGCCTCTCGTGCTCCATTGATGTTCTCAACATTCTCTGATGCCATTTTCAAACATCGCCACAAAACAAGGGTTAATTAACATATCACATATTATCCCTATACTCTAACCGACCAATTAAATACCAAATAAACTTAGGTAGGTCATACTAGCTAAAAGAATTCTCGCTCTCCCATCCTAGTTCTTGTCTCACATCTTAGCCAGGATCATATCCCTAAGCTTTGATACCAATCGTGACGCCCCCAAAATAGGTATACATCACCTATTCTAAGTCTCCAAATACATGGTATGTAATATAAATATAATCTTTAATATACAACAAAGAGAGTCGTGAGTTTTAATACAAATATCATCCTCAAGACAATATCCACTCTCGTAATAAGTCCTCATTACATTTATTGTCACACTATTTAATGTAATAGTGAGGACTACTAATACTATCATCGGTCCATCACTCCGTTCCCCGACTCGTCCCAGCTATATTCTCATTTCCTGAAGAGAACAGTGAAAGAAAGGTAGTCTACAACAATGTTAAACTAATAAAATACAATAGACATCAAGTTTAACTGCAGCGGAACAAGCAATTCATTAAAAGAGTCAAGGATATTCTTTAGTATCACTTTTATCGCTGAGACTCAGCTTAATAAATAATCCACATCATCGAATCACCCCTGCACTACAGCCAAGGATATTCTTTAGTATCACGACCACAAATTATCCATGCACTACGGGCCAAGGACATTCGTGTATTCATCAATGGTCAAGATCATGCCAACAATTGTCCATCAATGCACTACGGGCCAATGAGGACTTTTACCACATCATTTGTAATATTACGGTCATGATTAGATCGAATAATCCCTGGTCATAATCATACCAAGTCCATCTATGCACTACAGGCCACAGATGACTTTCAAAAAAAATAAACATGAGGATGATGACAATGATATAAGAATTCAACAAAACAAGTTCACAAATTAATTTATTTAGGAACTAATAACGTCCAAATTGTCAACATGATACTTCTTTGTAGAGTAAAATTCAAAAATGCTCAGAAGAATATTTCCATGAAAAGATACTGGATGAAGCGCAAATATCAAGGATATTCTACTAATTTCATGGAGTATAGAAGTCAAAACTTTAACCAACTGAGTATAATAAAGAATGGAATAACAAAATAAATCACCATGCATGCGGTACTTCGCATAGACATGTTATTCCAACAGAATACTAAACAACGGAACCAGGTCAGGCAAAATTCGCACCGACAGGATGTTCCAACAGAATAATAAAGAATGGAATAACAATAGAAATTACCATACATGCGGTACTTCACATAGACAGGTTATTCCAACAGAATACTAAACAACGGAACTAGGTCAGCAAAATTGCACCGGCTGTGATATTCCAAATGTAATAATAAAGACGGAATCAGTCCGTACAGTAAAAACGCATGCATGTGATATTCCAATGTAATAATAAAGAATGGAATAATGTAAAAATTTCACCAAGTATAGGGTAACTCACAGCACAAAGTTATTCCAACAGAATAATAAAGAATGGAATAATGTAAGTTCTCTTCATGAATACAAAAGAAATAATACCTTATCGTAAAAGAAACTTAATATCAGAGAGTAAAAGAAGTAGCGAATACTTTTCTTCTTTCTCTCTATAGTTTCTCTCTAGAATTTCAAATGAATTCGTAAGAAATAATGAAGGAATGAGCTTCTATTTATAGAAGAATGGATTGAATAGTAACTAATTCATGAATCCATCCAAATTGATTTACTTTTAATCGGACATACCCATATTGATTTAATAAAATATTCTAATAAAATGAAAACTTTTAAATAAAATATAATATATAATATATATTATATATTATATAAATATAACGATGCTCGATAAATCACGGGTTGTTACCCCGTGATTACCATTCTGCCAAATCTTCCAACTATCAAATATATATATATATATATATATATATATATATATATACAAAGATCAATGTATATATATATATATATAAATATATAGTACAATGTATATATGTATTATATATATATTATGTCCGTTTATTATATATATATATATATATATATATATATATATATATATATAAAATAAAAACCGAGATAACTTTTCACCGATAAATTTAAAATGGATAAATGGGGGGGGGTCCAAAATACAACAAATACTTCATAAAAATCACCTCAATATTCTTAACAACTTTTATCATCATTATTATAATTCACAATAATATTAAAAGTGTTGGACTATGTTAATTTACATGGCCCAAAGAATTATTTAGGAAGCCCAAAAGAATTAGTTAAAAGACCAATCTCTTAGCCAAATTGAAGGGGGGGGGGGTATTTTGGACCTTTAGCATACTAAATAAGAAATTAAAAGAAAACAAAAATTGATGAAAAAAATGGCCACTTGGCCGGATATGAAGTGGAGAGGAAAAGGAGGGAGCATGTCATCATTTTAAGCCACATTTTGCAAAAGATATTTTACCAACTTATGCCTTATGTGTCATTCTATTGCTAAGTCACTCATGTTAACTAACATGTAGGAGATAAAAGGCCAAATGGCTGGTGGGTTGTGGAAGAAAAACAAAGAGGTGCTTGTGGAGATATTTATAATATATCAAGTTTAATAAAATAAAGCTATCTTATTTCTTTCTCTTTCATCTCCTTCATTTAGCTAACATAAGAAACTAAAGAGGGAGATAGAAGGAAGAGGGGCGACATCCATGAGAGGTAGAGAGGAGAGAGAAGGGCGATCCTTGGAATAAGAAGAAGGAGAGCATGGGAATTATCAAAGGTATAAATACTTTTTGTTTATGTATTTTTGATTATTGTAAATCAAAACTTGAATCTATGTTTCTAAACTTAAAAACTTTGTATTTACTTGTTTATGAGGGTTTTATGTTTATATATACTCATTTTGGGTGTTGATTTATTTGGAAATCAAAAGAAAAGAAAAGAAAAGAAAAGTAATTTTTCTAGTTTATAAACCATAAATTTTTATGTACTTTGGATTTCCATAGTTTTTGATCTACACCTTCTTTTTGTGATTTGTCAAAGATAGGTGCTAGATATGTAAGTTAACTACTAAACCCAAGTGGTAGCGCTTAAAAATGTTGAGTACACAATCTGTAGTGGCTGTTTTAGCCAAAACAGTTTAATTTTTTTAAAAGAGAAACAAACTATTTTGGTCTAGTCATTTCCAGGGGTAGTTTTGTCATTTTTCTGACATTCAAAAATTTTAGAAAAATTTAGGATGATAATATGATGAGTTTTCTAACATTTCCAAGTGGAATCACTGAAAAAGTAGTTGTAGATTTTCGTATGGACTGTTTTTAGAAAAGTATAAAAAAGTTTTTTTTTTCAAAAACCTACTGCCCCAGATTTTGCAAGGGAAGTTTCGGCCACTTAATTTATGTAATAAATTACAGTCATTTGGGATATGAAAATTTATGATATAAAGTAGCTCCTGTCCAAAAATGAGCTCATTCCGACTTAAATTGACCAAGATATGGCTATTTCAAATTTTGGGATTTTCCGACAAAAACGGCTATAACTAGAGTTATATAACTCCGATGGCCATGAAATTTAAACTGGAGGTTCATGTTAACATGTATAAGATTTTGTAAGGAGATGGGAATTTCTGGAGTTGAACATGATATGGATAATTTCTTAAGCTACGAACTAAAAATAATTTTTGAAAAATACTAAAGGGAGTTAAAAAATTACAAAAAAAATTCTTTTTGTGTATGAAATATATGCATTTATGTTTGGTCAAAGGATAGAAAAATAATTAGTTGATTTGGTATTTTCATGAAAAGAATTAATGAATCTAGTTTGCTGGATTGAAAATCTATTAAATCCAGTTTCTTTGGATTGGAAATCGCCATTGAATTGAAAATGTTGAATCCAAAGATGTCGATTGTAATCAATTCTTCGGATTTGGAATCCAATTTGCTGGATTGCAATTTGGTTTGCTGGATTGACCATCTAGTTGCTGGATTTGGAATCTAGGTTGCTGGATTGCAATCTGGTTTGCTAGATTGCAATCTAGGTTACTGGATTGGTATGTTTGGATAATCCAAGTTGCTGGATTAGTATTTGACTTATTAGATTTTAAAGAAGAACTTATAATATATAAGATTAAAGTGTTAAATCATTATTGGTATGTTTGGATAATCCAAGTTGTTGAATTAGTATTTGACTTATTAGATTTTAAATAAGAACTTATAATATATAAGATTAAAGTGTTAATTCATAATGTATATGATATAATGATTAAAGAATTATCAAAGGACGATAATAATAATGATGTTTTAAGGAGTAATCTAATATTTGATTATGTGATAAGTGTTTAAGTTGTATAATGACTGTAATTAGCAGTAGTGTATGTGATGATATTATTCTAATTAAGAGGTCGATATTATCAATAATAGGTCTTTCAACTGAAGCTAAAATTAGATTGCATAACAGTAATCAGCGGTTCAGGCAAGTGAAAGTAGTATGCACACAAGCCAATCATGTTTGATGATAAATCATATACTTTGTAACAATCTTATTCATTTATTAATAAAGAGTATTAATTTATTAAAGGCTTTTAAATTATCTACATGATGCTTTTTTATAATATGTGATAAACCCGTAGTTTTAAGCAATGCTTTTAGAATAATGATGATGATCATTCTAATGAGATCTAAATTCTTAGAAAGCTAAAACTAAAATAGTTCCCAATCGTTGGATTACTAAATTAGGGATTAGTGAATCCGGATAGATTGGTACATACGTTGCTTGCTTATTGGATGAGGATGATTGATCTCATGATCATTTGTGTGGAGACACTAAAGCAAGTATGTAGGTGATTATTAGAGAATAAGTTCATCGAAGCATTGGCTCGCTAAGGAATACCTAATGGAGTTTTACTTGCCTGTCAATAGGAATTCCTGTAGTGATAATAGTACAAGTGATCCTTGGACTTGAGATCATCATAGTATCTTGTGTATGATAAATTATACTTTGACTTATTCCTTAAGACCCTTAAGGTATATCAAAGGGTATGCTTGGGTATAATAAGTTGTACATGGAGATAATGTATGATCAATAAAGAATCTACCGCTTCTAGTAAAAGAAGAGAAATGTCCTATGTAATTCGATAAATGACAACTCAGTAGTCCTTGGCCAAGGCAGAATGAAATTAGAAAAGAGTTTCTAATTTGCATTATTTGGATTTGTGCATTTAAGAGTCGAAATACATATAATTAAATAAAATAAGACTTGACAGTAATTCCATGTCTTATATTTAATTGGGACATTGTATGGTGGAAGGATTGAATTGTACGGTAACTATTAACTCAAAGGTTCTTTTATGATTAATGTTGAAATCTATATTATCTGGAAAGTCGTTGATCGCTAGGGAGGCTATCCCTATTGTAGAATAAATATTATTTATTTAAATAAATTAATCATTTAATTTATTTATTTAAATAAGATTAGAATTGTTCTAATTGATTTATTCACAACCGGTTTAATATGGAGAACCTAAAGGGTCACACCATAAAAGGAAGAATGATTATTTAAGAAGTTAATGACATAATCGTAATAATATATTAAGTATATTTAATTTAATCTATGGTGATAGAATAAATTAAATAGCTTAATATTTATTATTTAATATTTTAGAAATATTAAATATAAATTAATAAGAGGAGTCTTATTAATATTATTACAATTATTATTATTTTAATTTCTAAAAGAGTTTAGGAATTAATTTAATAAAAGTACTCTCATATATTCCTAATAAGATTAGGAGGTAAATTAATTAAAAGATTTTAATTAATTATTCCTAATAAGATTAGGAGCCTAATTAATTAAAATAAACCCCAATTCCTTAATTGTTAAGGAAGGTTGCCTACATCTATAAATAAGAGGAGTCTTATTATGGGTGTAGTGGTTGTTGACTTTTTCACAACACACGTAATTCCAATAGTTGGGAGAGTACGCTTTTTCTATAGAGATAGAAAACTAGTGTTTTGCCAAACACCCATCTTCTTGAATCTTTATTCTTTCTTGGTGGATCACCTCTAGAGGCCAAACACTTGGGTGACTAACGTTGATCAAAGGAAGGAACCAAACCCGGTGGATTCAAGTTGAACGCAAAAAAGATTGGAGGTGAACTTGTACCTGAGGAAGCTCGAATCTTCAAGGGTATGATTCTTGTTCTTCATATCTTTTCGTTTAATTAATAATTGCGCATAAAAGATGATCCGGGTATATGGTTTATAAAATTTTAAACTCTGATTTTTACACGTTTTCGCTTATTTATGCAATTTGATTGCGTTCATGAATATTACAAACCTAACAGTGACATCAGAGCTAAACCTTTATGCAAATTATTAATTGTTTTAATTTGATATGTATATTGATATGTGTTTAGAACAATTTAATTGGGCATAATTTACTGTATAAAATTTATTATAAAAAATAGGGCGGAAATCCATTTTGCGAAAGCCTGTTTTTGAAAAAACGTTTATCCTGGATATCCACCTGATTTACATGAATGGCGGTTACATGTATATTGTTATATACTAAATAATCATATGGTATCAAAATAAAACTTTTGAGTTACAGATTCATGATTTCCCTTATTCACGTGAATCAAGTATATTTTATATATAAGCTTCCTTTTAGTCCTAACTTCCGAAAATGTTAGATTATATATATATATATATATATATATATATATATATATATATATATATATATATAATACTATTGCATGTGATTTCAAGGGATACATGTTTGGTACATGATTCACGTGGATCATTGGTGGAGGATTTGGTACATTTGTTATTAAATATATATATATAATAGTTATATATATATATATATATATTAATTTTATTATTTTATAATTAAAATAAAATTTTATTTTAATTTTAAAATAAAATGTTTATTTTAATTTTAAAATAAAATGTTTATTTTAATTTTAAAATAAAATTTTTATTTTAATTTTAAAATTAAATTTTATGCTAACTAATTAGAGTTGGAATTGGATTCCATGATAACTAATTAGAGTTGAAATTGGATTTCATGTTTCCTTAAATAAAGGAGTTTATTTAGATATGAAATAAGATTTCATAGTATTCAAAATAAAAGAGTTTATTTGTGAATAGGAAAGAGAATCCATATTTCCTTAAATAAAGGAGTTTATTTAAATATGGAATAAGATTTCATATTATTCAAAATAAAGGAGTTTATTTGTGAATAGGAAAAGAATCCGTGTTTTCTTTAAATAAAGGAGTTTTTCTTCTTCTTGGAATTGGATTCCATAATTAATTTAAAAAAAGGAGTTATTTTGATTAAAGATTTTGATTAAAATAAAATAGTTTATTTTGATTCAAAATTAGATTTTATGCTAACTAAATTTGACAATTAAATGATATCAATATAAATATTGAATTTTTATTATTCATGAGATGAATGTTATTTATTGATACATATGGTGATGTGTATGATAATAAATGGGATTGATTATGGATTATTGACCAATGTGATTGGATTTTATTTTAGTTGGATGCATGAATGTATGGGTTTTATTAAATGGGGTCTCACAAGATTCTCGCCTTCTCTAATTTTTCTTAATGTAAATTCTATCTCCTCCTATGTACTTCCCTCGATCACGATCAAGGTTTCTATTTATTTTAAATAGTTTTGTAATAGGAATAGTTAGAATTAATTTTGAAGAATTGGAGATCAAGGAGCAAGGAGCTCTTCAAGACCTTTTTGTAATGGAGCCCTAGGGTTTAAATGTAATAGTTATATTTAAATATTAATTCTTGCACCCTAAGTTTGACCTTTTGGTTCACTTGGTGGCTCTAGTGAACCAAACTAGAATAAAGTCCATAATCAATCCGGGTAGAATATAATATTCTATATGTGCATGCTTATATATATATATATATATATATATATATATATATATATATATTATATTATGCAAACATGCTTGTATGTTCATTAATATGACGCGTATTTTATATATATATATGTATGCTATGCGCTAAACAACAAGATGAGACAAATTAATAACAAACCCTCAAATATTTTATATTAAGTTGTAACGTTCAAAGATATTTGGAATATCGAACGTCGCCTTCTAGCATGATAGAAACAATAGAGTATTGAATATTTAATATGAGTTTGTTGTGCACACACAAGGCAAGTATTAAATATTTAAGATGTTATTTTTATTACATATGTTGTTTATAAGGAATTGAACATTACTGCTTTGTTATGCACACACAAGGGCTGTAGTTTTCTCTTCACTTATATGGAAATGATGGGTCTGACTTAACTTAAATCATTTTAGTTCGGATGTGCACACACTTGACCATTATGATTTAAGAGGCAAAATACAAGGAGTTGCATAGTTGATGTAATTGACAAGAGTTTTCTACCTATTTATTTATATATAGTTTGTTGTGCACACACAAGGCTATATACATTTGAAATGGGATCCTTATTCTCACTAGCATATCTTTAATTAGATATTGCCGAACTATATATTGAGGATAATATAGTTTGAAGAAATAGTGGGAGATACCAATTTAAAACAAGACCTAAATTATTTTGGTAATTAATAAAAGAATGTATGCTAAAATGTTGTTAAGAACAAATTCATTTACAGAATTTTACAATGTCTAAATTACTATCACTGCGAAACATATTAGATGTTAATTAACCTGACCGAATTACTTGGATTGATTAAGGAATTTGAGAATAGTTCTCATGGCTGAAAAGCTATCTTATGTCCTTAATACGCCTATCCCTGCAATGGTTGCAGACAATGCCTCTGAGGAAGAGATTGCTACTTTTAGAAAGTGACAAGATGATGCATAGTTGGCTCAATGCATCATTCTCACATCCTTGAGTAACGAGCTTCAGCATCAGCATGAAACTATGGATGCTCCTACTATATTCCTGCACATCAAGTAGTTGATGGTGAGGAAAGTAGGACTGATAGATATCAGATATCTAAGGAGCTCTTTCGATCTAGAATGACCGATGACACTACAGTATAGATAAAAGTCTTTAACATAATCAATTTGATTGATCAATTAGGACAACGGGTTTTATCATGGATGGATAGTTGAGCCAAGATTTGATCTTGCACTCATTTCTGGACTCCTTTCACAATTGTTATGAATTTTTCATATGAACAAGCTAGATATCAGCCTCGCTGATTTGCTTAACATGTTGAAAAATGTTGAGAGTCACTTTCCAACCAAGAAAGACCATGTCTTACTGGTAGGGGCCAAAGGATCTTCTGAAAAGAAGAACGATTCAAAGAAGGTAAATAGAAAGGCAAAAATAAAGGATAATAAGAACAAAACTGACACGGATAGCAAAGGAGTTTGCTTCCACTGTAATAAGCCTAGGCACTGGAAAAGAAACTGCAAGAAGCATCTTGCAGAGGCTAACCAAAAGAAGCTTAGTGAAGTTTCGGTTACAAATACAAATTTGTTCATGATTTAAAATTAATTTTTTTTAAGTCAAGGTTCTACTTGGGTATTGGATACCGGCTTTGGTTATCATAAATATAGATTTATGAAGGGACCAAACAGAAGTAGAAAGCTAAACAAAGGATAAGTAATCTTATGTGTGGGAAATGAAGCAAAGGTTGCTACATTAGACATAGAAACTTATAGTTTAGCAATGCCTACGGGCAAATCTATTAAGTCAATAAGTTGTTATTGTATTCCAGTTCTTGTTAGAAACATTATTTCCATTTTTGTTGTTGGAAAATGAAATCTTTGGTATTATATTTAAGAACAATTGTTGTTCTATTTATAATAATAATGTTTTGTATAGAACTGAAATATTACTTGATGGATTTTGTATACATAACTTATGTAAAAATTATTTTGCAAATTGAACAAACTAGTATAAGAAAAAGGAGATGATCATTCAAAGAGTTGAATGTGTGTATTTGCTAAAATACAAGTGTGAATTATTTGAAAGGTTCAAAGAATTCAGAAGTGAAACAAATTGACATAGTATTAGGATTCTTTGATCGGATCAAGGAAGGAATACTTGTGAAATGAGTTTCTAGATCATCTCAAATGGTTTTCTTAAAATGGACGCCTCCTGATACACAATAATTGATTGATGTATCTGAAAGAAAATTGTACCTTGTTGGACATGGTGCGGTCCATAATGATTTTACCAACATTCCAGTATCCTTCTAGGATAATGTCCTAGAAATGGCTGCATATCTATGAAAAAGGGAACCTCAAAATTCGGCCCCAAGACTCCATAAAAGTTATGGACAGGGAGGATTCCTAATCTTAAGTATGTTAAGATAAGGGGTTGTCCAACTTATGTGAAAAGGTTTAAAAGGGATAAGTTTGGGACAAGATTTGACAAGTGTCGATTTGTGGGATATCCTAAAGTAAGTTTAGGGTATATGTTCTATAATCCTACTTAACAAAATGTGTTTGTTGTGAAACTCGCTGCCTTCTAAGATAAATGTGTTTATCATTGAAGGGGCTAGTGGGAGGATAATACATCTTGAAGAGTTCAAGAACCACAAAACACTATAAGTCAAATATGAGGAACTTGTAGATAGACTATTATCAGACTACAACCTAATAAATGCGGAATAGCACCAAGATACACTGGAGGTATGGATTCATCATGAATGATGATGATGAGGTACGTATCATAGAAGATGATGATCCAGTTACATACGACGAGATAAGAGTTGTAGACGCTCAAAGAAATGGATTGAAGCAAGCTTCTCAAAAATGGAACATTCGTTTTGATAAAACAATCAAAAGAGTTTGATTTTATCAAAAACAAGAATGAACCTAGTGTGTACAAAAGGGTCAGTGGGAGCGTCGTGATATTCCTAGTATTATATGTTGATATACTGCGGATAAGGAATGACATGCCAATGCTAGAATCAGTAAAGATAAAGTTGTCTAAACATTCCTCCATGAATGATTTGGGAAGAGTATCATAATTGGGGATACAAATCTATATAGATAGATTCAAAAGGATGCTCGGATTAACCCAGGGAATGTATATTCATTTGATGGTAAAGTCATTTAGCATGGCAAACTCCAAGAGATGTCTCATGTTGATGAGCCCTGGAGTGCATCTCTCTTAATAGTCCCCATAGACTCC
The DNA here is from genome assembly GCA_020205605.1 of Panax ginseng. NCBI lineage: Eukaryota > Viridiplantae > Streptophyta > Magnoliopsida > Apiales > Araliaceae > Panax > Panax ginseng. Next base: position 99,592,999 of record CM035139.1, read on the forward strand.
TAAAAGAGAGAGATCGCATGAGTAACAATCATGTATGCAATGAAATATATGAGACCTGATGTTGATCAGTCATATTCTGGAGAAGTTCACTATAAGTCAGTGAAAAACATCTTAAAGTACTTAACTGGCACTAAGGATGTGATCATATTCATGGTGGGTCTGAATTAAAACTAGAGGGCTTAATAGACTCGAGTTTTTTTTTTCAGACAAACCAAGACGACAAAAAAAATCCACTTTAAGGTAAAAGGTTACCTTGAACAATGGTGCAGTGAATTGGAAAGGTTCTAAACAGCAAAGAGTTGCTGGTTTAGTGATAAAGACAAAGTATATAGCTATAAATGAAGCTACAAGTTGATTGTTTGGATGAAAGGTTCATTACAGAACTAGGAATAGTTCCTAAGTCTCATCTTGGATCTAAACATATATTGTGGTACTTTCATTTGATTATAGGAATCATTGAAAGATGGGAAAACACTATAGAGATAGTGAACTCTCAAGAACAACATTACATATCCATTAACTAAAGCTTATCCAACAGCAGGATAATCGTCACTTAGAGAAGAAGGGTATGAGATACAATGACGATTGGCATTAGTGCAAGTGGGAGATTGAAAGTAGTATGCACACAAGCCAATCATGTTTGATGATAAAGAATATACTTTGTAACAATCTTATTCATTTATTAATAAAGAGTATTAATTTATTAAAGGCTTTTAAATTATCTACATGATGTTGTTTTATAATATGTGATAAACCCGTAGTTTTAAGCAATGCTTTTAGAATAATGATGATGATCATTCTAATGAGATCTAAATTCTTAGAAAGCTTAAAACTAAAATAGTTCCCAATCGTTGGATTACTAAATTGGGGATTAGTGAATCCGGATAGATTGGTACATACGTTGCTTGCTTATTGGATGAGGATGATTGATCTCATGATCATTTGTGTGGAGACACTAAAGCAAGTATGTAGGTGCTTATTAGAGAATAAGTTCACTGAACGTGGCTCACTAAGGAATACCTAATGGAGTTTTACTTGCCTGTCAATAGGAGTTCCTGTAGTGATAGTAGTACAAGTGCTCCTTGGACTTGAGATCATCATAGTATCTTGTGTATGATGAGTTATACTTTGACTTATTCCTTAAGACCCTTAAGGTATATCAAAGGGTATGCTTGGGTATAATAAGTTGTACATGGAGATAATGTATGATCAATAAAGAATCTATCGCTTCTAGTAAAAGAAGAGAAATGTCCTATGTGATTCGATAAATGACAACTCAAGAATCCTCAATTAATGCAGAATGAAATTAGAAAGGAGTTTCTAATTTGAATTATTTGGAGTTGTGCATTTAAGAGTCGAAATACATATAATTAAATAAAATAAGACTTGACAGTAATTCCATGTCTTATATTTAATTGGGACATTGTATGGTGGAAGGATTGAATCAGTACTAAGTAACTATTAACTCAAAGGTTCTTTTATGATTAATGTTGAAATCTATATTATCCGGAAAGTCGTTGATCGCTAGGGAGGCTTATATCCTATTGTAGAATAAATAGTATTTATTTAAATAAATTAATCATTTAATTTATTTATTTAAATAAGATTAGAATTGTTCTAATTGATTTATTCACAACCGGTTTAATATGGAGAGCCTAAAGGGTCACACCATAAAAGGAAGAATAATTATTTAAGAAGTTAATGGCATAATCATAATAATATGTTAAGTATATTTAATTTAATCTATGGTGATAGAATAAATTAAATAGCTTAATATTTATTATTTAATATTTTCGAAATATTAAATATAAATTAATAAGAGGAGTCTTATTAATATTATTACAATTAATATTATTTTAATTTCTAAAAGAGTTTAGGAATTAATTTAATAAAAGTACTCTCATATATTCCTAATAAGATTAGGAGGTAAATTAATTAAAAGATTTTAATTAATTATTCCTAATAAGATTAGGAGCCTAATTAATTAAAATAAAACCCAATTCCTTAATTGTTAAGGAGGGTTGCCTACATCTATAAATAAGAGGAGTCTTATTATGGGTGTAGTGGTTGTTGACTTTTTCACAACACACGTAATTCTAATAGTTGGGAGAGTACGCTTTTTCTATAGAGATAGAAAACTAGGGTTTTGCCAAACACCCATCTTCTTGAATCTTTATTCTTTCTTGGTGGATCACCTCTAGAGGCCAAACACTTGGGTGACTAACGTTGATCAAAGGAAGGAACCAAACCCGGTGGATTCAAGTTGAACGCAAAAAGGATTGGAGGTGAGCTTGTACCTGAGGAATCGCGAATCTTCAAGGCTATGATTCTTGTTCTTCATATCTTTTCTTTTAATTAATAATTGCGCATAAAGGATAATCCGGGTATATGGTTTGTAAAATTTTAAAACTCTGATTTTTACACTTTTCCGCTTATTTATGCAATTTGATTACGTTCATGAATATTACAAACCTAACAACAAGTTTATATACTTTTATTGTGCAAGTTATCGAACTATACTTTTAAGTAAGCAAGTTCTCTAACTCAAACTTGAGTTGTTATTTCAACGCATGCTAGTGGTTAATCATTATTGATTACACCACATCATTGATTATTGATTCCCACTTTTTGCATGTTGCATATGTTTATCAGGTATGAAAGGCTGATAACCTTCATTACCATTTGGTTCAGTTAAATTTGTTCATGTTTATTGTTGGCCATTCATCATTATTGTCTTGATCATTTGGTTATGAAAATTGATTCATGTTCTTTCACAATTGTTATATTGTTGAAAGTTTGTCAGCTTTTATTCTTTTCAATCATGATATATCTTTCTTTAAACATAAACTTGCTGGGCAAACTTGTTGCTCACCCTTTCTATATCATGATAAACATTTCACATTAAGACAAAACTTCTGACACAGGCAAAGGCAAAGATAAGTTCCAGGAATGGATTATTGTACAGATAAATTGTAATAGTATTGAAGGCAAATAACATTGTAAGTCCTATAGTATATGAATATGTGTATTAAGTTAAGGTTATCGACCTTGGGGATTATGTTGTAAAGGTTATTGTATAAACAATTTATGTTTATATCTTCCACAATAGTAATAGAAATGATGTACCAGGTTCGTGGTGATTAGTACTCGGATTTGGAGACGTTACAGTTGCTTTTATTTTTGAGATGCGAGGCATCTTCAAGAAAATAAGATACATAACAGTGCTGAACTCCTTGTGGGCATGCGAGCCATATAAGGATATCCAGACACCGTAGATAATTTACAAGCTGACTACAGCTAAGAAATGTCCATCTTGGGAACCGAATCTAGATTCAGAGGTTGAATCTATAATCACATGATTCCTAGGCTCACATGAAAGAGTAATATGTACAAAAGCTAGAAAAAGAACTAGATTTGAATAAATTGAACCTGTGATGCCCCCAAATCCGGGTATCTTCCAACCCGACATATGGTTCTACATGGTGCTACAGTTCACACAAACATTCAATTAAAATGCCTCAAAAGAATGAATATGTCTTATATATATTCCAAAACAATATTACCATTCCCCAAGTTCTTTATAACTGTTACATTTGTTCTTGTCATAATATCAAATATTAACATCATTCACCTATACTATTACATAGGTAATCTAGAGTTTCGCCTTAGCCTTCCCTTTATCTTTTTCGGATCCTTCGGTCTGTTCGATCTTAGATGCATTCATATGGTTCAAGCAAGAGTGAGCATAACTAGCTCAGCAAGTACAATAATTCCATTTAAACAATATGCTTGAATCATACAATTCATATATCTTCAATAACTGAACAATAGTTATAAAGTACCATCGATAATTCAAAATAACACTTCTCTTTTCTTTAAAACGTTTTACAATGACAACATTCAGTAAAACATCAATTCCGGTCCAAGACCTTGAGCATTTCATACTTTCTTTGAAAAGGACAACCCATCACTAAGTCTATAAGTCCAACATTACTTACGAGCACGTCTAGGTGATTAGCCTATAGTACTCTATGTTGTACAACACTACTTTCTTTAAATGTATGTACGTCTAAGTTGTGGCAACCTCACGTGCCTTTCGTTTGACGACAAAACATTTGTTTAGCATATTCAGTCTTCATTTCAAAACCATACCAAAATAGTTTGGCAAAACATTGACAATACGTTGATAGATTATAAGAAATCCAAAACATCTTAAGTCTAGCCGAAAGAATTGGCTTTGACTTCATCATACATCAATTCATGCATAAAAATACATGAATCACAAAACTTATCCAGATTGAACATAGACAAGGGTTAGAACACTTGCCTTTAACGTCTGCTATGGTTATTACACTTTCCCTTTAAGTCTTTAAAGTCTCTACAATACATAACCACATAACATACCACATTATGTCATATATAATCAAGTATGGTTACTACTATATCTTACCCTTCTTCTCAATCTAATCATGTTTTACATTGTTATTTTCGGTTTCGGCTTATCACATTACATTGTTCTGACATTCAATTAATCTTTCGTTGACCTTCAGTTGTAATTCTTAAGGTCTTTAACATCATTTAAGGAAGTTACTTCAAGTTCTTTAATGTATTACTCATCATTAATTAAACCCTACTTTCTTTTCTATTCATAATCATTCATTACTATGCTTGGTCAAGGTCCGAAATGGCTGGCCAACTTCTTTCTTTTTGTTGCAATACTTGGGCACCACTCTTCGATGGTCGAGATCGGACCATTGACATGGCGCCACTCTTAGTTCTCTTGGGTCTTGCACACGTGAAACTATAGTAAGTCAGGGCACTTCTATATCATACCGTAATACCACATTTGGCCTCCTTAATTTGCGCCAGAGTTGCCGACTTTGTGTACCAGATTCTTGACAGTTTTTTATTACACAACAAACTTCCCGGACTCCAAATTTGATCATTTTAAGTCTGAATTGGCTCGTTCAAGAGCCATTAGCTCACAAATCACATATTCTATGTGTTTATGCAATAATTTTACATTTTCAACTTCGTTAACTCAAAATTCACCTATTAGTCCATTTTAATGAAAACGATAAATGTTCGTGAATGTTCAATGCTCGTTTCTTCGTTCTAAGTCAGAATTTGGTCATTTTTGAGTCCACAACTCTATAATGCCAAATAAGACTTATTCCCATCGAAGACCAACGTTTCCGAGCTCAATGTCAAAATTCGACTTCCATTCCAAGAATTTCACGATTTCGACGATTATCATCAGAACTCGTGAATTTTGCCATAACTTCGTTACTTAAGATTTGTTCATTGTTTCAAATGGATTCATTCCATCATACTAACATCTTAACATACATATTTAATTAACTTATATATATGATAAGTTCTTACTTGTTCTTCGTGAGTTTATGAATTTTATACTTACGATTTCACTTCACATGATTTATCATGGTTTTAGTCTTCTAACAACTATCCTTGCTTCTTCTTATCATACAAACTTGATTAATGTAAATATATGACAAGTTCTTACAAGAGTTCATAACTTATATATGAACGAATTGCTTATTCATGGCTTATTAAGACTTAAGTCCATTGATTAGCCATACTTAACACTTTTTAGCATACATACTCCACTAATCAACACTTCTCTATCAAACTATAGTTGAAGAGATGGAAGAGTAATGGTCTAGGAGTCTTACCCTTGATGATCAAGCTTGGTTCTTCTTCTTGCTTTTTGAACTAACAAATTCTAACTTTTCTAGCTTTTTCTCTCTAACCAATAAGTTATAAGTTGTTGGATGAAAGTTAACAATGAACAAATGAACAATCTAACTCTCTATTTATAGGAAAACCAAGGTTAGGGCATAATGGTCAATAAACCAATCCCACCTCCTTAATCAAACCTCCTTACTATTCATTACTTAATCACCAAGTTTACTTGCTCATCACATCTTTTGCTTGGCCATCACAACTTTTTCTTGGCCACCAAGATCACCCATGTGATCATGGGGCCCACATGGGTTGCCCCATGGGTCATGCTTACCCATTGGATTCTTAATTTGGGCTTTAAATTCAATTAGCTTAACTTATGATTTGGGCTTGCATTAATCCACATTGACTTATACATTAACAAACACTTGGGCTTTAACATTAGTTTGCATTGGGCTTAATCATAATCCCAATTAGACTTTACACTTCCTACATAATCCTACAAGTCCAATTACATATGGCTTAAAGCCTTAGAACGTATTTTCTGCGTATTAATCTCGTATTCTAACTCGTATACTTATTCAATATGTACGACATACCATCATTCATACATACTCGTATAATACTTAGTATCATACTCGTATTCATTACCTCGTATAATACCTACATATTATACGATCATTGCTTTAACTAGTTAACGCTTTACTTTTCCTAACGTTATCGAATTAAGTCCGCAGACGAAAAAAATACGTTTTCCACACTCGAATTGTTATTACATAATCCATCTCACCTCGATATTCTATCGTTACATATTTCTCGGAAGTTCAAAAATAATTCCCAAGCAGAAATCAATGAATAGTGTTTTTCAGAAAATTTCTCGGAAAACTTTTATTTTTGTCTTGAAAATTCAAACACTTTAATTCCTTCACGTAGTCAAAATACTACAACATTCCAACGTCTCTAGGTTATAGAACAACATTCATCTTGCTAAAACATAATAATAACAAATAATATAATTTTATTCATTATTTAATTAAATAAAATTATTTTACAATAAAATCTGAATTTCTCGGTCGTTACATAAACTATTCTAACTTCAACGGTTCCAATTTAGTCACTTTTGAATCGGTCAAACTTAGAAGTAGCCAGATTTAGACAAATCTAGCCCGCAGGCTGGAAGATTAAATATCTACATTATGAAAGCAATTAAAGCAGATATTTATATAAAAGTAGTATATATATATATAGATATCAATAAAAACCCATGGATCGATGATCTGGGCGTACCCACTCGAAGAGACTCTCAACGTTAGTATATATATAAATATAAAAGTAGTAGAAAGCTTAAAAATCTGAAATATCTTACAGTGGGCTGCCAAGAAGACTTCAGATAGCTTTTAAAACAGTTAATTTGGCACCTTTTTCTGCTATTTTTTTTATCCTATTTGAGGACAAATGAGCAAAGGTTTTGAAGCAAAGTAATCCTGGTAATTAGGCTACCCTTAAAGATATGACTTTGATGTTTTTAAATGCATATAGGATGTTTATGACTTTGAGTTGGTGTGCTACTGAATGGCCACCTAATCATGTCTACGTGCATGTGGATAGTCCTTTTTACAAAGGAGACTCTGGAAAAAAAATTTCACGAGTCTAGGCATTGAATGATCATGCATTTTTAACTTTACTGCAGATGTATGTTAAAGTAATGCATGCATGCATATAGCTATGAACTGCATTTAATGAGCTCCAGGTTAGAATTTACCACACCCTTTTTGAGGTGATTTGGAGACTTTTGTCCAGATATATGGATCCAGACCAGCCGAGTAGCTCCCGTAGGACCTCTTTAGGTGTGAGGATGAGAGCTTCAGATGTTCCTTGGCCTCGCCCTGCACGACAGCCTCGTCGGTTGACCGAGTCAATGATTCGTCCTATCCGGGTTGAGAGACCAGATGTTGAGGACGAGGAGGAGGACGTACCCATTGTGGATCCTGCTCCTTCTTTTTCCATTCCCAGCAGAGAGCTTCCAGCTATAAATGTGATGATTCCAGAGCTTTTGGATGATTTGAGTCGTCACCCCTCGATCTATCTTCATGCAAACGGGGTAAAAGCTGTGTTGATATTCCTTTTCCCATTTGTGGGGTCAAGGGTTTTGATTTTAATTTGCACTACGATGCAGGTTCACAGATTTACGCAGCCTAAAGGGAACTGGTTTAGCATACATTCTCTGTACTAGACTCTTCATCCAGAGTACCGAGAGATTGTGCATACCTGGGGCTTTGAGGCTTTCTTTTCCATCCTCCTCCGTCATTGTCCTTGGGGTTATCTTAGGGATTTGTTTGAGTGCTGGTTTCACCAGACCTAGTCTCTCCATTTGCTAGATTTTGAGGTGATGATGACATCGATGAATTGGCGATTCATCACTGGGATGGAGTTTTTCGGGGTGCCAGTACCTTTGGTGGCTGACATTTCCCCGACTGCTGTCAGATCCTTGTTGGGAGTCCCGGCTACGACGCTCAAGGGTAGGACAATCCGTTTTGGTCCCTTGAGTGTAGATGCCATGAGTGGGGCTCTGACTGAGCCATTACCCGATGAGCGGAGGGTTAGAGATCGCATCCTTTGGCGATTATTTCTGATCATCCTCAGGGGTTGTTTCTTAGTTGATAACTCTTCGATGGTGTCATTCGCTTTAGTTAGGGCCACTAGAGAGGTGGACCGTATTGGAGAGTTTGATTGGGGCTCCTACACCTTTGCCTACTTCCTCAGGGGGATGCGCCTACACTCAAAGGGCGTGTGTGACACCCCTAAAATAGGTATACATCACCTATCCTGAGTCGCCAAATACATGGTACAGAATACAAATACAATCTTAAATATATAACATGAGCTGTGAGTTTTAATACAAATATTGTCTTCTAGACAGTATTCAAACTCAAAATAAGTCCTCAATACATTTATTATCATACTATTTCATAGAATAGTGAGGACTACTAATGCTATCATCTGGACCGTCACTCCGTTCCCCGACTAGTCCCTGCTACATTCTCATTTCCTGAAGATAACAATGAAAGCAAAAGGGTGAGCTCAACTAGCCCAGTAAGAAATATTATGGCTAAGATAATGCAGAATAAATTATCGTTAACCTTCAACAGTGTTAAACTGATACAATATAACAAACATCAAGTTTAACTACAGCGAAACAAACAATCCATTAGAAGAGTCAAGTAGAGAATAAAATCTACTATCTTCTATGATTTAAAAGGTTTTTCATCACTTTTATCGCTGAGACTCAGCTTATTAAATAAACCACGTCATCCCTGCACTACGGCCAAGGATATTCATTAGTATCACGACCACAAATTATCCATGCACTACGGGCCAAGGATATTCGTGTTTTCATCAATGGTCATGATCATGCCAACAACTGTCCATCAATGCACTACGGGCCAATGAAGACTTTTACCACATCATTTGTAACGTTATGGTCATGACTATACCGAATAATCCCTGGTCATAATTATACCAAGTCCATCTATGCACTACAGGCCACAGATGACTTTCAACATAATATAAACATGAAGATGATGACAATGAAATAATAATTCAATAAAACAAGTTAAAGAATTAAATTTTAAAGATTTATAAGTTAATTTATCCTGAACTCAAAAACGTCCAAATTGTCAACATGATACTGCTTTGTGGAGTAAAATTCAAGAATGCTCAGAAGAATATTTCCATGAAAAGATACTGGATGAAGCGTAAATATCAAGGATATTCTACTAATTTCATGGAGTATAGAAGCTAAAGCTTTAACTAATTGAGTATAATAGAATATATGAAACTGCAAATGGATTTTCGCCCGCCATGTGGTAATCCACGTAGATAAATCATTTCCACAATTTAATAAGAAATGAATACAAAGGATCATTCACCATGCATGTGGTAATCCACATAGACAGGTTATTCCAGAATAATAAAGAATGGAATAATAGAAGAATTCACCATGCTTGTGATAGACCGCACAGACAGGTTTTTCCCAACAAAATAATAAAGAATGGATCCGGGTCATGCGAAAAGGATATTCCAACGTAATAATAAAGAATGGAACTGTGTCATGAAAACCGCATGCATGGATATTTTCAATGAATAATAAAGAATGGAATAATAACATAATTCATCGTGCATGCGATAGACCGCATGCATAAAAGTTACTCCAATGAATAATAAATAATGGAACTGTGTCATGCGTAATACGCATGACGTGATATTCAAATGTAATAATAAAGAATAGAATAAAGAAGAATTTCACCATGTATACGGTAGTCCGCGTAAACAGGTTATTCCAACAGAATAATAAGGAATGGAATAACAATAGCTCTCTTCATGAAAATGAAAGAAATAATACCCCTTATCTTAGAATAAAGCTGGATACTAGAATAGAGAGGTAGCAGACTTCTCTTCTTCTTTCTCTCTATAATTTCTCTCTATAATAATTACTCTATAGCTTTAGTGAATTGGTAAGAAATGAAGGAAGAATGAGCTTCTATTTATAGGAAAATATAGTTTCGATAATTGCACGTTTTGGGGCTCGAAATATTACAGTATAATACCTTCCTCTTTTTCTTTATTTTTAATTTAGTCCTGCAAGTATTATCAAACTTGCACCACCTCCCCTAATAGTAAATAATGTGAATCAATAGTTCAATCATGTGATTCAATAGTTATAATCATGTGAAAATACGAATAACAGTATAGTACCTCCATCTTTAACTTAGTCATGCAAGTATTATCAATCTTGTACCAACTCCCCTAATAGTACATGAATGTGATTCAATAGTACACACATGTGATCAAATAGTTATAATCATGTGAATTAATAGCAATTAATTCCTCATTTATCCGATTAATTACCCGATAACTTCCAGACATCAATTAATATCAGAATAAATGTCGATTTCCACTAACACTAATAATTCCAAAACAATGGAACTATCAATTTCATCTTTAATCAACACAAACTTATTTATCATTAATATTATAACTCACAATATTTAACAACCAGGTTGTTCCCAGGAAAGAGGGGACTTTCCGATAAGGATTTCTCCTTATTGGCGCGCAATTAGATGACCAAACCTCTCCTTGACAGAACTTCTAGACATTGTAAATATTGCAATTTAATAATATAAATAACTTTGTCGTCTCAATTATTGATTTAATAATATAACATATTATGTAGATGATCTTTGTGACAATAATTGAATCAATAATATGAGAGATATGATGCAAGAATTATTCGTAGCAATTATTGAGTATAAGCGAGTGACTTCTCACGTAAGCATCAATAACAATAATGTGGTGCTACTATGCAACCACACGTACATCGTACTTTTTACTAAGGGTAGTTCAACATTTTTAGTGGTAACACTTTCGCCGTTATTTTTATTAAATGATAATTTTGTCGTTTTCTAACTATGACAATACTTCTGTTGTGGGGTCCACCAATGATTGTGCCGTCGTACGGATATTTCCTGACAAAAAGAATATTCCCCGAACAATCGAATATTATATAACAACTTGCATACTTTGTAAAATTAATAAATATTACCCACAACTATAACATTATATCAAATCCACACCATAATATTAACAAAAAAAAAATTCGAGAAATTTAAATCTTTATTCATAAAATTTGGGGTCTCACAATCTCCACTCCTTATGAAATTTCGCCCTTGAAATTTACGTACGTACCTGGTATGCTGAAGAGGTGAGGATACCTTGACTTCATTTCAGATTCTAACTCTTGAGGTATAACTTTTGAGTGTCGAATATGATCCTTCTTATCCAAGATTTTAACATGTATCTCCTCATACATTAAATTTTCTACTTATCTCGTCTAGTTCCAATTCAATAATGTGGTTCGGGTCATCCACATATTTACGTAACATCGATACGTGAAAAACGTTATGAACACGCAACATACTTGGCGGTAAAACGAGTCTATAGGCCACAGTTCCTACTCGATCGAGGATTTTAAATGGGCCAATTAAATCGAGGGTTGAGATTTACTCTCTTCATCGATTCTTTCTTTTAGAATAACTCCCTCTTGAACCTTCTTCTTCACATTCATCAGCTCTGAGTATGTAGCTTGAGCGGCTTTAACTTTATCGATTAAAGTCGATCCTAATCGTATTATTTGACATCATCACGTGGGTCCTTAGAGTCTTTAACTGTATCTTTATCATTTGTAAGTCATACGTAATGGGTTTTTATGTTAACAACATCGTACTCGTAAACGCATACGATCTTCTACTCAACGCGTCAGCTACCACGTTCACTCTTCCACGATGATATTGAATGGTATAGTCGTAATCTTCAACAGCTCGAGCCAACGTCCTTGGGCACATGATACGTTCGTTTTGGTTGAAGACATATTTAAGGGTTTTAGAAATGGGTTTTGTACTAGGGTCAATACAAAATTCGATTTCACGCTCTAGGGGTAGGCTAAGAAGTCTTCAGGAATACGTTAGGAAATTTATTAACAATAGAAATATCATTCAAAACTGTGACCCTCATCCAAGACTTGGATAACATATCACATTGATATCTATCAACTTACCACCGTTATTCATGGCTTCCCCTACAGAAAGTCTGGGTTCGGTGCATTCCACATAAGGAAGTCACCAGCGAAAGGCTCGGGGCTCTTTACTTATGGCTTAATATAACAATGATTGACTTTAGTGGTTTGGTTGCTCGAATTCGCATAATAGGTTAGTTAGGAATATGATAGCTAACAACCTTACGAAAATAATAAATTTTGGCATGATGAGTAGTTAACCAATCGATTCCTAAAATCACATCAAGGGCAAGTATTTTCAAAGAGATAAGATCGACAGGTAACGTGAAAGTGTCAATTTGAATCAACAAGATTTATAAACAGTGGAGGTAACAAAGGTTTCTACTAATGAAGTTTCAACCAATAAGTCAAAGTTTAATTTCTCTAGAGTTAAATTTAAACGTTGAACACAAGCAAGAGGGATAAAAGAATGCGTAGAACCGATATCTAATAAGGTATAGACTTCACAATAATTTATAATCAACTAACCTGTGCTAACTTCGTTTGGGTTATCCGCTTTTTGAGAAGTCACGAAAAATGCTCTTCCTGAAACCACCGATTTTATTTTGTCCGTATCCGCCTGTGGTGCCACCGTCCCAGCTGGACTGGACTTTGGTGCACGACAAAATCGGGCTAGGTGACCTTCTTTTCTACAATTGTAACATGCTTTGGACTGCATCACATAGTTTGGACTGATATGTCCCTCCCCTCTGCATTTGAAGCATACAATTGGTGGTCGTTCTCTTTCCTTGAAAATGGGTGTTGGTGCTGCTGTCTTTCCATCGTTGTTGAACCTTATCTTCTTGAAATTTCCACTCCTATTATCTTGGCCATGATTACCATCGAAGTGGTTACCATTCTTGGCATGATAATTTCCCCATGATGGTTATCATTATTCCGATGGCCGTTGCCACCGATACGATTATTATCATGTTGCTGGTCATTACCTTTTGGTTGTACTGACTCATTATCGCACTCTAATAACTGAGCCCTATTCACAACATCTGAATACAAAAATAATTTATGAGAAATGAGGCATTGACGTATATCGGGTTTCAAACCTCTTAGAAACATTCGCGTCATTCGCTCCTCATTATCAACCAAATGGGATGCAAACCGGGATAAATCCGCAAATTTAGCCTCATATTGCGACACGATCATATTATTTTGCTCCAACTTGATAAACTCCACCTCCTTCATGTGACGAATACTTTAGGGAAAGTACTTGTCGTTGAACAGCTCTTGGAACTTCTCCCAAGACATCTTGAGTGCCAGTCGGGTGATGCTTTTATAGATTCCCACCGATGTCGCCTTTTCACGAAATATAAAGGTGGCAAAGGGAACCTTTTGCTCCTTGGAGCATCCCAAGACATCAAATATCTTGGTGATCTGCTTTAACCACGTCTCGGCCTTAAGTGGTTCTGGCTTTCCCAAAAACTTCGGCGGTCCCAGCTCCTTAAACTGCTTAGCAGTGACCAATCGTGGGTTGCCATTGTTTCCATCTGCATTTTGAATAAGAGCCTCTCTCGCCTGATGTTGCATGAATTACATAAAGCCTCTGAACATCCCATCGTTCATCATCTGATCGGTGTTGTTATTTACCTGAGGATTATTGTCTTCCTGTTGCACATTATCACAGGTATTGATTGTTAGTGACTCAAGCGGTCTCATGTGCTTCATTGCTGATCTCAACATTTTCAGATGCCATTTTCAAACACTGTCATAAAATAAGGGTTAATTGACATATCACATATTATCCCTATACTCTGACCGACCAATTAAATACCAAATAAACTTAGGTAGGTCATACTAGCGAAGGAATTCCCTGTTTCTCCCCTCCTAGTTCTTGTTTCACATCTCAGCCAGGGATCATATCCCTAAGCTTTGATACCAACTGTGACGCCCCCAAAATAGGTATACATCACCTATTATGAGTCGCCAAATACATGGTACAGAATAAAAATACAATCTTAAAAATACAACATGAGCAGTGAGTTTTAATACAAATATTGGCTTCTAGACAGTATTCAAACTCAAAATAAGTTCTCAATACATTTATTATCACATTATTTCATAGAATAGTGAGGACTACTAATGCTATCATCTGGACCGTCACTCCGTTCCTCGACTAGTCCCTGCTACGTTCTCATTTCCTGAAGAGAACAATGAAAGCAAAAAGGGTGAGCTCAACTAGCCCGAAGAAGAAATATTATGGCTAAGATAATGCGAGAATAAATTATCGTTAGCCTTCAACGATGTTAAAGCGATACAATATAACAAACATCAAGTTTAACTATAAATAAACAAGCAATCCATTAGAAGAGTCAAGTAGAGAATAAAATCTACTATCTTCTATGATTTAAAAGGTTTTTCATCACTTTTATCGCTGAGACTCAGTTTATTAAATAAACCACGTCATCCCTGCACTACGACCAAGGATATTCATTAGTATCACGACCACAAATTATCCATGCACTACGGGCCAAGGATATTCGTGTTTTCATCAATGGTCATGATCATGCCAACAACTGTCCATCAATGCACTACGGGCCAATGAGGACTTTTACCACATCATTTGTAACATTACGGTCATGACTATACCGAATAATCCCTGGTCATAATCATACCAAGTCCATCTATGCACTACAGGCCACAGATGACTTTCAACATAATATAAACATGAGGATGATGACAATGAAATAATAATTTAATAAAACAAGTTAAAGAATCAAATTTTAAAGATTTATAAGTTAATTTATCCTGAACTCAAAAACGTCCAAATTGTCAACATGATACTGCTTTGTGGAGTAAAATTTAAGAATGCTCAGAAGAATATTTCCATGAAAAGATACTGGATGAAGCGCAAATATCCAGGATATTCTACTAATTTCAAGGAGTATAGAAGCCAAAACTTTAACCAACTGAGTATAATAGAATATATGAAACTGCAAATAGATTTTCGCCCGCCATGCGATAATCCACGTAGACAGATCATTTCCATAATTTAATAAGGAATGAATACAAAGGATCATTCACCATGCATGTGGTATTCCACATAGACAGGTTATTCCAATAGAATAATAAAGAATGGAATAACAAAAGAATTTACCATGCTTGCGATAGACCGCACAGACAGGTTATTCCCAACAGAATAATAAAGAATGGAATCGGGTCATAAATGCGAAATACGCGAATCGCAGACGCAGGATATTCCAATGAATAATAAAGAATGGAACGGTCATCACGAAATTAAATGCATGACAGGATATTTCAACAGAATAATAAAGAATGGAATAACAACAGAATTCACCAGGCATGCGATAAACCGCACATACAGGTTATTCCAATAGAATAATAAATAATGGAAACAGGTCATGCATAATATGCACAAATAGGATATTCCAACAGAATAATAAAGAATGGAATAACAGAAGAATTTCACCATGTATACGGTAGTCCGCATATACAGGTTATTCCAATAGAATAATAAGGGATGGAATAACAATAGCTCTCTTCATGAAAATGAAAGAAATAATATCCCTTACCTTAGAATAAAGCTAGATACTGGAATAGAGAGGCAGCAAACTTCTCTTCTTCTTTCTCTCTACAATTTCTCTCTATAATAATTGCTCTATAGCTTTAGTGAATTGGTGAGAAATGAAAGAAGAATGAGCTTCTATTTATAGGAAAATATAGTTTCGATAATTGCACGTTTTGGGGCTCGAAATATTACAGTATAATACCTTCCTCTTTTTCTTTATTTTTAATTTAGTCCTGCAAGTATTATCAAACTTGCACCACCTCCCCTAATAGTAAATAATGTGAATCAATAGTTCAATCATGTGATTCAATAGTTATAATCATGTGAAAATATGAATAACAGTATAATACCTCCATCTATACCTCCATCTTTAACTTAGTCATGCAAGTATTATCAATCTTGCACCAGCTCCCCTAATAGTACATGAATGTGAATCAATAGTACACACATGTGATCAAATAGTTATAATTATGTGAATTAATAGCAATTAATTCCTCATTTATCCGATTAATTACCCGATAACTTCCAGACATCAATTAATATCAGAATAAATGTCGATTTCCACTAACACTAATAATTCTAACACAATGGAACTATCAATTTCATCTTTTATCAACACGAACTTATTCATCATTAATATTATAACTCACAATATTTTAACAACTGAGTTGTTCAAGGAAAGAGTGGGCTTTCCGATAAGGATTTCTCCTTATTGGCGCGCAATTAGATGACCAAACCTCTCCATGACAGAACTTCTAGACATTGTAAATATTACAATTTAATAATATAAATAACTTTGTCGTCTCAATTATTGATTTAATAATATAACATATTATGCAGATGATACTGTGACAATAATCGAATCAATAATATGAGAGATATGATGCAATAATTACTGTAGCAATTATTGAGTATCACTGAGTGACTTCTCACGTAAGCATCAATAACCAATATCGTGTGCTACTATGCAACCACGCGTATTACTATACTTTTACTATCGGGTAGTTTAACAGTTTTAACGGTAATACTTCCGTTGTTATTTTTTAAAATGATAATTCTGTCATTTTCTAACTACGACAATACTTCCGTTGTGGGGTCCACCAATGATTGTGCTGTCGTACGGATATTCCCCGATAAAAAGAATATTCCCCGACCAATTGAATATTATATAACAACTTGCATACTTTGCAAAATTTATAAATATTATCCACAACTATAACATTATATCAAATCCACACCATAATATTAAAAAAAAATATTTTGAGAAATTTAAATCTTTATTCATAAAATTTGGGGTCTCACAGGGTGACAGAGGCTTGGTTAGGGTTTTACCCATTCCTGCTGGTGAGCATTTTCTTTTTTGATTTCCCTTTATTCGGGTTGCCAATTTGACTGACCGCAGATATTTGATCTTGTATTCGCAGTTTTGGGCCTAGGAGAGGCTCCCAGTTAGGTTCGGATACATATGCATGGGGACGACGATAGCATTTCTCTACTCTGGCAGAGGTTCCTATAATGAGGGTTTCACCCATTCGCGCCTATAATTGGATTTGTTGATCGCAAAGGTCATTACATGGGTTCCTTACTCTAAGGACCACTTGATGATTAACCGAGGGTGGTTTCTAATCGTGTCGAGTATGTATTGTCCACCGTCCGATTCCTTTCTCATCGATTGTGAGGTTGGGAGCTCTATTTAGGAGACTGTGCTATTACGAACACTACATGAGAGATACACATTCTGATCTTTCCTTTTGCCTGACGTCATTGGCCTTTGTTTCAGCTGATCACTGAGATCCCATTGATGGGCGTGGATGGCTTTACTTTGTCAGAGGGACCTTTCACTCAGGAGGATTTTTACCACTGGTGGTTCCCTCGCACTATTGGAGCTCAGACCCGCGCCACATAATTTATGGGGGATATGGTTCCTGGCTCCGTCATGATAACAGATTGGATTGCCTGCATCTGAGAGCCTACTCATCTGACGCAGATTGAGAGTTTGACCTAACAGTTGGACCAAGCACATTTCTTTATCCGACATTTGGGCAGAGATCCATCAGAGGCGGATACTTTTTATCCTTCCAGCTCTGGGGCTGGCCCTTCAGGTGACTCATATTCAGATGGTTTTTCCGGTGCAGATCCTCCGTTGTATCGACCTGATATCCTTTCTGGTAGAGATTCAGTGACTCAGGAGGAGTTACATCAGATGGACAGATTAGATGATGTGGACATCAACACCATTGACTTCTTCTGATGCATTTCTCACTATATCTTTTGATAGGCCTTTGTTAGATATTTGGCGGCTGTGCCCTAGCTCTCTGTAATTTTTAGTTGTATACAGAGATGATGTATTTAGATGATGATGTACTTAGGAATGTATGTATAATGTAAGAACCTAAATTTTTAGAAAATATTAAAATAAGAATTTAGTAGATAAAATTCTTAAAGCATGAGATGGGTTCGAACAAGAATATATAAATGTGTTACGAGGTATATGGTATTGTTTTACATAGGGTAATATGAGCTATGTAATAAGTGATGTTGTGTTTAATAAATATGTCATTATTATATATTTATTATAAATTATAGAGATGAATTAGCAAGAAGATGGATAAGATTTATCTATCGGCATTAAATAATTTATAGAATTATTTTATCATAGTTGGTGACATTGAATATATTTGATAATCACCAATTTCTTGAGTATATGTACGAGTAAGTATCAAGTCTAAGGCAGTGCAACCATACCTTTAATGGTGGATGTATAGGAGCTGGGCTAAACGATTCCTTCAGAGAGTGGAGGTATATACGAATTAGTGACTGATCTAACTCACTGTGAAAACAGTGTAGACGAGATGGAAACTAATTTCTTGGTTGTTTGTGGAAAACCACTCAGGGTAATATATTGAATATTATTAAAGACTCGATGTGTGCTAGGTTTAGACTTCTATATATGTACGTTGTTGACGAGAGAAGAAAATCGAAATACCTTTAAATTGGTTAGAGAATTATTAAGTAATTTGATACACGACGAGAAATGAAGATTAAAGGAATGTATATATGTGTTATATATATCTTGAATTATGGAAAGAAATTAGATATATATATATATATATATATATATATATATATATGAGATCTTTATAGTTGGTTAAACTATTAAGGAAAAATAGAGTTTTTAAAACTCGAAGTTTGATAATTAAGTTATTAAAGAAATAGTAATCCATGATGTGGAATCAAAGAAGAGGTTGATTTTAGATGAGTTGAGGTATATGTAAAGTGACTAGGAGCATAGATTTTATTTACGCTAA
The DNA here is from genome assembly GCA_020205605.1 of Panax ginseng. Taxonomy (NCBI): domain Eukaryota; kingdom Viridiplantae; phylum Streptophyta; class Magnoliopsida; order Apiales; family Araliaceae; genus Panax; species Panax ginseng. Next base: position 99,612,161 of record CM035139.1, read on the forward strand.
TCGAGAACTTTATGCGCTTCGAACTTGGTATGTACAATTCGCCATTTCAAGCCTATGACCAGTAGCAAATTGCCTTTATTTAATAGAAAGTTCTGAGTAAGTTTATGAAAATTTGATTTCAAGACATGTATACTAATAACTCATATAAGGGTCATAATGGTGACAAAGTGTTCATGAAGGAATTTAGTTAGCAAAACATGACTTGAATAAGAATTAATTAATTAACCCGGAATAAATATTGGTTAATTAATTGATATTATGGAATATTATATTATAATCCTTATGTGGCAGTGGCGTGATAGTAAATTGAATGAAAAAGGGTTAGTTCACTTGTATAAGAGGATGAAAGAAATATGTTAATTAATATTTGATATTTTTAATATATTACATAGTATTGTAATATATAAAAGGGTTAATATTTGAAAGATAAGTGATAAATAAAAGAAGAGAACCAGTATAGTTATAAGTAATTATTGTAAGAAAATAAATGATTAATATTAATTAATCGTTGTAATATTAAAATGTGATAATGGGTTGAAAGTACCCAACTGAATGATATTTAGCCCAATTAAAATATTATGTGGACTAATGTACATGGACTATATGATGTGAGTATATAAATAATCCCTAATTTTACTTGGTGTCGTAGCATTAACACATTAAAATTATATTTTGGGAATTAAAGGAACCAAACTAAGCTTTATTGTTGGGATTTAAACCTTGTCCCAAAATTAGTGTCATACTCTATTTAACTACCGTATGTTTAGGCCATTGGCCTATCCTACTTCTTCATTAAGTAGTAGAGTTGATGATGGCTGATTGTGGAGTTGGTGACCAACTCTTCAGCATCCACTGGCTTCTTCTTCCTTCCCTTGGATTAATTCAGTGTGCAAGACTATTAATTGAGTACTAGATTGGCTATAAATAGAGCCTTCTTCTTCTTCTTCTTGTTCCCGTTTGTTGAGATATCTGAGAATTTGGTTATGAGAGGTTAGTAGAATTGAGAACAATTAGAGGATTGGACAACTATGGTTAGCAAAGTTAAGCTTCAAGAGGTAATATTTGTATACTTACATGTCCTTGAATACAAAGTTCTTCAATCACTAGAAAAGTATAATGAAATAGTTGCTTTTATGCCACAAAATTGATGGCTAATGATTGTTATAATCCATGAATTATTGCTAGATACTGATAATATAGTCATATGCGAAAACAACGGAAGTTAAACGAACCAATTTGGTTGAGAAACGAATTCGTAGTGAATGAATTTGCTAAAATTGTCAAAACATGAACATTTAGTGTGAACATGAGTTTTAGATTAATATTTGGGTTAGTAAATATTTATGTTAATTGTGTGGTATTTGGTATGTTGTAGTTTTATGAGTTACAAACCCATAGAATCAAAAATGAACTAATTTGGATGAGTATAACTCACGTTATGAAAATCGGAAGGGGTATGGGTCTGTAAAATTGCAAAGAGTAGAGTCACGAGAAGTTGTTTGTGCCTCGCGAGTTACCACAATTTATGCTACCTCCAAGGCCATTTGGAGCGCATTTGATACCGCATCGATGTTGGTGGACTACTTTGACCTACTATAGTAAATTAGGCATAACATTTTCATACAAACTCCGATTGAGGTGATTCAAGATGATCCGGAACGAGAACGAATAGACCAAAAACTTTTGTTCTTTAAGTGTTTTAATTTGAGGTTGTTAGAAGGGGTAAACAAATAGTCATCTTTGTGACTGTTACGTATTTAGAGACAATCAGAGGGCGTCGAGCGAGCACATACGCAAGTATAGTGCTCCCGACGATGGAATATGTTATTCTAAGTGATAAAACATAAATATTCATGATAATAAACATGAAATAAAGGTTGAATTTATTTCACATGCGCTAAATTGCTTTGATTTGGTTTAAAACGATTTCAAAGGCAAACTCGGATACTTTTGCAAACTACATTTTATAAACATGGAGAGGATATATTTTGACCTTATAAGCGTGTGTAGAAATATGTACAAACAAGTATAACATGTGAGTTGAAGTTTCCTTGCATGATTAGGTTAGCATAATATGGATTTGAAGAAAAGAAACTTACACGTTTTGAAAACATTATTCTTGAGCATTATGTTGTCTAAACTTCTGAACTTGTAGGATGGCATACTAGTATCTTTTGGGTCTTTAAACATGGCCTAAAAGTGCAAACACATAGTTTGACACAATGTAAGTCATTGGAATATGATTTTAAAAGAGTTTAAAGTGATGGACGAAACTAGTTATGTATAAATGATGTGAAAACTTACGAGCGAGCATTATATAACACTCTCATATGAATAGATGGATAATATAGTTAACCTCATGATTTCATGAACTTAGTTGGCCTTAACTTCGTAGAAATTTCCAACTAGAGACATATTGTGTAAAAGTGGACTTGATATGACTCTAAGAAAGTCCAAGATCTCTTAAGATGTATGGTTGCTATGTGTTAATATTACGGTATACTAAAAAGTGGAATAAAACCCGGAAGATAAAGCTCAAGTTTAGTCAGCGCTGGGAGACGGTAGCAATTGCCTTGATCCCAAGCCTAACCTCGGCAGACATTCACATTGCAGGAGATGATTAGTATGGACATTTTATTTACTTTCTGATTTTGATAACTTACTTATAATACTATTCTAAGCTATAAGACATGGTTTCAATGCTATTTTAAATATTCATTGGTATGATGGTTATATAAAACCCAATTTTGTTAAATTTTATTAAAGTTTACAAAATATAAGAACGATGTAGATTGCGTGTCTATAGACTTTAAATATGTGTCGAACACATAGTGATTCAAGTGTGTGATAAAGATTTATGAATGTTGATATGAAGCATGTGTAGCTAAGATGTACTATATATACGTAGCTATTCTAAGAGTTTACTAAGAAAACAAAGGGAAGGTTTTAAAAACCAAGATAGAGAACAATGTAACATTATTATTATATTAAGAATGTATGAAATATATGACTAATGGATATGAATCCATGATTATATAACTGTGTAGGAATACACGAAGTGCAGATAAGCTTTAAGCAGTTAAGTCATAGTTGATAAACTACGAATTAGGCAAGTCTTTCAGTTCCTATTTGTTATATGAATTCGATAACTGTTAGTTGAGCTATATTATGCTATGCAAATGTTGATGTATATTATTGAAATCCATATGAGATATGTATGAAAGTTGAAAGTTGATCTTTGATGATATGCTTGTGAAATAAACCTATATACCTGTTATATGAGAAGTAACATGCGTAGTAAATATTAATGGATTATGAATGCATGAGCTGAGTATGCTATTCTGCATGAAAACTATTAGAATTGCTGGGTTGTCAAACTTACCCTTGCAAATAACCACTTTTGCAGGTTAAGGACTTATGGTAAAGATTACGTGCTACTTGATTGATAAAGTTCAATAGTATCGAAGGAGATTGATCTACTTATTTAAATATATGCTCTTGAACCATGTTTAGGTTCTAGGAGATGTACATGAGAATATTTTATGATGTGTAATACATGTTAAGTTGTACTATGTGATACATAGGGGAATTTGAATCGAGATGTAAAGATTTATACAGTAATTCGAATAGAATGAATCATAACATAATTTGATTCAAGGATATGTAATTGATTCAAGTTAAGATATCAATAAAAGAATTTTTAAAGGAGATTGAAAAAAAAGTTTAAATTATTCCTCATATTTTATAACATCGAATATGATGTAAGACAAGAATGGTAAATGACCAAGATTTGAAACTTATAAAAGTTTGGGGTCATTACACAGATCCTGGAAATGGAAAAAAATTATATTCTAAATTGTAATAAACAAAGTTATATTCATTAAGTTATGAATAAAAGATATAAATAGTTGACGATAGTAGTATCATGGCGGACCAGATCCGAGATTCGAAGGGACCCGGATTTGGGGGCGTCACATATAATATTTTCTATTCCCTACATCATATTGTCATTTGTCATTTATCATGTATGTATTATGTCATGGATATGAATTTCCAGAGATGAGTTTAGCATTAACCCTTGGATGGTCTTATGATACGGTTCTACAGATGTCTTCATCCACTGTTAGCCGGATTGAGCATACCCCACCTATGTTGGTGGCTGATGAGTGGGATTTATACCCACGAATCAGATTCTTTGTGGTTTAAGAGGTTGCATGTTCTCCGTAGTTTATTTAGCTTTTATATATATTTTGTTATTATTTTGCTTAATCTTTGTGCTACAGGGCTTATTAGTCATTTCCAGCTTTAAGGGGCAAATATGTCAAAATTAGCACACTGGCTCTGCAACGCTAATGCCAGGCTTTAATTTTGTGATGCGTGCAGCCCACAGTCAATGATGACATCGACTAGGCGAATATTTCTAGTTCCTTTATAAATTTGGTGTATGAATGAGCTTTGATCTTTTTGTGCTGACTTGGCATTGCAGCGCCGTTCCAAGCCTTAATCTTGGCTCAGCAGTGCCACCTTCGGTGCCCAGGCAGAGATTTGGTCTTAATGACCTAAAAAGCTAAGGAATTGATCATCTTATCAGAGAGCTGTAGCCACCATTAATAGAGAGAAAAAATTAGGAGTGTTAAAATTTATTAGTTTAGAAGAGAAAGAAGTTGGTCTCCAAGGAAGAAAAGTCCATTACATCCTTCATAGCTCAGACTCTACACGGAGAAGAGAAGACTTGGAGCTAGAAAACTTCACAAAAGGAGTTTTCTTTATCCAAATCTTTCATTCATTAGTGTATTATTGAGCATGTTGAACACTTTGAAAATGTGTATTAGTACCATAGTTATGAACTAATTCCATTTCTAGGATTGCAATGTAACCTATTATTTAGCTTAATTAACTTTCTCTCCTATTTATATTAATGAATCATTTTGGAAAGGGTTGTTGTATTTCATACTTATTGATTGATTGCTTGACAAAGAAATTGATATTGATATTAATGGATACTAATATATAACCCTTAAATGCAAGAACACCTGTTATGACCATGCCTACGAGAATGTGTGCGTAATTTGCATAATAGGATAGACATATCTTTGTTTGCCTTGTGTAGCCAGTGAGATTAAGCTTAATGACCCTAGTCTAGCCAGTGCGTAATTTGCATAATAGGATAGAAATATTGTGATTCATCTATCTAGGAATGTGCATTTGACTTTCGAAAGAGGCTTATGTGTAATTACTGTTCTCAGTTGGCCATTCCTTTGATTTGTTTGTAATGTGGAGAGTTAGGAGATTAGGCGACACATTAGGGGAGTTGTGATCCTAGATTTACTTTCTTGAACATCTCAATCTCTTATTTCTACTGATTTTAATCATTTATTATAACACACCATCTCCAATTACTTGTTTAGATAAGAATGTATTGAACCAATTTTAGTATTTAACTAGCACCTAACACTTTGTCCTCGTGGGTACGACACTCAACTTATCATATATTACTTGTTGACCGCGTATACTTGCACGTGTTTTATTGATCGTGAAAATGACCAACAGTGCGTCACGTAGACGATGTCAAATTATTGTAGGATCAACTGCCATGGATAATCGACAATTCAATATGGGTTTACTGAACACGCAGTTGAGAGGATCCACACGGGATATGAGATGGGTTGTGTGACCATGGAGGTAATGCTGTAACCTCATGGAAGCCCATGCTAAAGCACAACAAGTCTTCTCAATCAGAGTGTACTTATGTTCACTGCTGCTGAATCTTTTGCTGAGGTAATAGATAGCTCGCTCTTAGCCTCTATCGTCTTTCTGTCCCAGCATGCAGCCCATGGCATTGTCATTAATGGACAGGTACATGAATAGGGGAACATCATCCCTGGGTGGTACCAAAATAGGAGCTTTAACTTGCCGTTCTTTGATTGCAAGGAAGGCGTTCTGACAATCATCATTCCATTTCATGGAGGAGTTCTTCCTTAACAAATTGAAGATAGGCTCACAGGTTGCTTTGAGTTGGGAGATGAATCGACTGATGAAGTTGATTCTTCCCAAAAATCCCCATATTTCCTTCTTTGTCTGAGGAATGGGCATTTCTTGATGGCCTGGATTTTGGTGGGATCCAGCTCAATCCCTTTGTGGCTGACTAGGAATCCTAGTAACTTGCCTGATTTAACACCAAATGCGCACTTGGCTGGATTCAACTTCAAGTTATACTTACGTAACCTGTTGAAAAGCTTTTTGAGATGGTCTAAGTGGTCTTCCTCCCTTCGAGATTTGACAATGATGTCATCCACGTAGATCTCTATCTCTTTATGCATTAAGTCGTGGAAAAGAGCCATCATGGCCCGCTGATAGGTAGCTCCGGCATTAATGAGGCCGAATGACAACTGTCTATAGAAAAAGGTTCCCCAAGGCGTGATGAATACAGTTTTCTCACGATCCTCTTCAGCAACCATGATTTGATGGTACCCCGCAAAATAATCAGCAAAGGAGTACATGCCGTATTGAGCAGTATTGTCAATGAGAATGTGGATAAATGGCACGGGAAAGCTATCTTTAAGGAAATCTTTATTCAAATCCCGGTAATCCACACAAACTCGCACCTTTCCTCCTGGTTTAGGTACAGGGACTATGTTGGATAGCCATTCAGGGTATGTAGACACCATGATGATGCCTGCTCGAAATTGTTTCACAATTTCTTCTTTAACCTTTAAACTCCACTTAGGTTTTAATCGCTTGAGCTTCTGCCTGACTGGCTTGAATCCCTCTTTAATGGGAAGATGATAAATGACGATGTTAATGGATAAGCCCACCATGTCTTCATGAGACCATGCAAACACATCCTGGAATTGGGTTAATAGCATAACCATGTCATTCCTTTGGTTTGGAGTGAGGTCCGTACCAATCTGGATTAGCTTAGGGTTTTCTAAGGTTCTGAGGTTGAAAGAGGTGGTTTGATCAAGATTTGGTTTATGTTTATCCTCGACCCATTCTTTGATCTCCTAAGGTTCTCAGTGTCCTCTTGTATTTCCATCAAGTCTGAGTCCAACTTTTCATCAAAGTTACAGTCCTTTTGGAGAAAAGGCACCTCATCAGCAAATACAGACACATCTAAATTCAGAGTCTTGAAAGAAAATATGCTTTCACTTAATATATGAAACTGTTCAATCATACAAAGTGTTAGCCTGTAATGACAAAACAACTGCTAATACTATACAGAAAAATAAGCAGTTATAACTATCTATAGGGCAGAGGGAGTTTCTGCCTTTTTTACCCTTATCAACAAATGAGAGGAGTGCTACTCCAATTGTCAAGGATGAAGTCCTGTTGGACTGCAGTGATAAAGAGGTTGTTATCGTCCTCCTTTTCCCGAATGATGACCATAATTTCTGGACAATCATCGTCTGGGGTGTCTCTATTTGTGTGCTCATCATGGAAAATGATGCGTAGGTGAGACAATCTCCTGGCGATGTCTTGTTTACGTCTCCGTTCCCTTTCTTCAAGACCTCTTTTGCTTTAACCGGTATCGGTTTGGGAAATAACATACCCATTATAGGGGCAGGCACCTTTACCGGAGACCGTACAGGCTCAGGATCTGTAGGTTGAGATAATCACCACGTGGCTAAGGCTGAAGGAATCTGTTTGTGCTTATGAGGATTCCTATGACTGGAACTGGCAGAATAACCTAGTCCAGCTGTCCCGGCTTGACTGAGAACTTGAATTGGGCGCTTGATGCCCTGACGATCTTTGCCCAACCCTTGTCCAGGTTGATACCCCAATGATATCATCTCTTGAGTTACTGCCATTACCTTGGTAGAAATCTTGAGTATGAGAGGTGGCGCCCTATTAGGATGATAGCGAGTGTTGCTCACCTCCAGGGAATGAAAACTGACCGGTTCAACATCTGCATTAAAGCTGATGAGTAGTGTGTCACCTTGTTTAGGACATTCTGGCTCAGCATTAACATTGTCTAGGCTATTGTTAATGATGTATTTAAATTGCTGATGAAGGGTGGAAGGGACGACTCCGGCCATGTGAATCCATGGTCTTCCCAAAAGTAGGTTGTATCTTGTGGCTATTTTGAGCACGTGAATGGATACGCAAAAAGTATGTGGACTAATCTCCACAGGTAGTGTAACGATCGAGAAATTTGTAATTTAATTTAAATATTTATTGAATTAAATAAATATTTTAAATAATTTATTTATTGAGAAAAATAAATTATTGATGAATTGTGGTGAATTAATTTAGTAACTACATTGATTAATGTTAATTAAATTGAATAATGATAATTTTATCTCGAAGGATTTAATTTAAGAAAATAATTAAATTAAATCGATTACTTAATATTTAAGAAAATAATTAAACTAAATGAATTATTTAATATTAAAGGAAATAAATAAATTAAATAAAGTGATGTGTCTAATTTATTAATTAAATTAGATATATAATTATTTATTATTCATAAATATAATTATAATTGAAATTATTTTAGTTACCATTACAAGTTATTTAAATTAATTAAGCCAAAGTTATTTAATTAACTAGAGTGTGACACATGAAACCATATAATATAATACTATAAAAATAAATTATATGGGAATTATGTGTTTAATAAACAAGGCCTTGTGGCCTTTGGCTTATTCTAGCGACGCTACACTGTTGGGTTTTACACCGCGTTAGTGGGGAAGTGGAGTCAGATTTCATCGTCTTATTTTTCTAAGGCCAAAATAGCACAGAGTTTAGAGAAGAGAGCTTGGAAGCAAGAGAGAGTTATGACACCCCCAAAATAGGTATACATCACCCATCTTGAGTCGCCAAATACATGGTACAAAATTCAAATACAACTTAATTATACAACAGTCGTGTAAAATACGATAAAACATAATCTAAGAGTTTCAATAAGAATATTGTCATCTAGACAATATCCACACTCAATGGAGTCCTCATTACATTTATTGTCACACTATTTTATAGAATAGTGAGGACTACTAAAACAACCATCTGGATGATCAATCTGGTTCCCAGACTCATCCCAAATTTATATTCTCATTTCACAAGAGAACATTCAAAGAAAGGGTGAGCTCAACTAGCCCAGTAAGAAATATTATGACTAAGATAATGCACAATAAATTATCCTTAGCCTTCAACAGTATAACAACTGATAGAATATGATAGACAACAAGTTTTAGATCAGCAACTACAGCGGAACAAATAATCCATTAGAAGAGTCAAGTAGAGCATGATATCTACTATCTTCTATGATTTAAAAGTTTATCATCAATTTTATCCCTGTAATACTCATTAACAGTTCTTTGTTATACCCAAGATAAAAAGAACTCTCATCACCTGTCTTCACCTGAACCACCAAAGATTATAGTTAAATCCACAATTCATATTTATAATCATGTAAATCAACAGTTTCTCCTTGCCATAAAGGCTTAATAGAACGTTTACTCAATATCCTTACCTCAAAGGCTAAAGATATTCAAATGTAATAACAATGATTATACCAATCAGTTGTCTGCCTTTGCACTACGGGCAGAAGATATTCAACAAAAAAAAACCAATGGTCATGATCATACCAATCAATTGTCTGTCAGTGCACTACGACTAAAGGCATTCAACTGTAAACTAATGGTCATGATCCGGCCAATCCCATCATCGAATTATCCATGCACTACGGGCCAATGATATTCGTTATTATCACTAGTGGTTATGATCATGTCATACACCTGTCCATCTTTACACGTAAGCCAAAGATATACAACTATAAAACCAATAATCAACAGTCCATCTTTGCACGTAAGCCAAAGATATACAACTATAAAATCAATAATCAACAGTCCATCTATGCACGTAAGCCAATGATGACTTTCATCACAATATAAGCATGATGATGATAACAATGATATAAACATTAATCAAACGGAATCAAGGATAAATATTAAAGACTTTAAATTTATCTAGAGTTTAAAAATATCCAAATTGTCAACATGATACTGCTTTGTGGAGTAAAATTCAAGAATAATATTCACGTACCAAAAATAATTTGGACAGAAAAAAAATATATTTTTTGGATAAATAGTACCCCGTGAATAGTAACTCGTGAATAGTAACTCATGAATAGAACTCATGAATAGTAACTCATGAATAGTAACTCATAAATAGTACTCCGTATTCGTACATAGTACCGTATACATAAATAATGTCATATATGCAAATAGTGTCATATACATGAATAGTGTCGTATAAGTGAATAGTAACCCCGACACAAAAAGATAAAGTTTCATAATAAAATCCATATCAATATTTATAACACCTTAATCCAAATATTATAAATTACTTAATAATCTCATAATCTAATATTATTAATATTACCACAATATTTTAATCATTTCTTAAACTTATAAATAATTTATTTTAATTGTTTACACTTTACTAATTAATGCATTTAATCATCCTAAAATGCCAAACTCATAAAATTTCATCACCAATAACCAAACCTCTCATCAAAATTCTGTATATACCTTATATAGGATTCTCAAGCCATAAAATCCTATTTTCCAATTTTCTTACTTCACATAACATATTTAATTCATTTACTCATAACTAGCCCATTTTCATGAAAAATACCAAATCAATACAAACAAATTTTCTTTTATGGGATTTAGCAGAATATATTCCCATATTGAACATATATTTTTCTCAGAATTTTTAAATTTCATTTACTATTTTTCATATGGCTAAAACTGCCGAATATTTAGATATTTATCAAAAACTCTACTTTTGTCCAAAAATTCCGAAATTTACAGGGTATACTGCTGTTATATAGATGTACTCCCAATAAAAATTTTATCAATTTTAGAGTTAACCACAAGGAGTTGTAAGGGTTTACTTTTAAAATAGTCTTTTCCCATAAAATTCATAACTCCTAATCTATACATCCAAAAATTGCCATTTTTGGACACAATCTAGAAAACTCATCAAATTATCATTTCAAATTTTTCCAAAATTTTTGAGAGTTAGAAAAATTACGAAACTACCCCTGGCAGAAACCCCTTACTTACAACGGTTAAACGAAAATAATATTCCTTACGAATATTGAACGAAAATAATATTCCTTACGAATATTGAACGAAAATAATATTCCTTACGAATATTAAACGAATATAATGAATATTGAACGATAATAATATTCATATGAATACAAAAAATAATATCTCTTGAAATATAAAAAATAATAACCCTTACCTCGGAAGAAGGCGTATCTTTGGAGTAGTGAAGAAGTAGAGACTTACTTCGCTTCGCTTTCTCTATAGTTTCTCTCTCTATAGCTTCTATCTCTATAATTGCTCTTGTGAGACTTACTGAATTGGTGAAAAATAATGAAGGAATGAGCTTCTATTTATTGGAAAATATAATTTCGATAATTGCACATTTTGGGGCTCAAAATATTACAGTATAATACCATTATCTTTTCCTTCATTTTTAATTTAGTCATGCAAGTATTATAAAACTTGCACCACCTCCCCTAATAGTAAATCATGTGAATCAATAGTAAATCATGTGACTCAATAGTTCTAAACATGTGAAAAAATTAATTATAGTATAGTACCTTCATCTATACCTTCATTTTTAATTTAGTTATGCAAGTATTACCAATCTTGCACCAACTCCCCTAATAATAAATCATGTGAATCAATAGTACACACATGTGAACACATAGTTATAAGCATGTGAATTAATAGAAATTAATTGCTCATTTATCCGGTTAATTACTCGATTGGTCAATATAACCTCCAGACATTAATTATTATCGAAATAAATTTCGATTTCCACTAACACTAATAATTTCCACACAATGGAATTATCAATTTCATCTTTAATCAACACGAACTTATTCATCATTAATATTATAACTCACAATATTTAACAACCAGGTCGTTCCCAGGATTGAGGGGGCTTTCCGATAAGGATTTTTCCTTATTGGCTCTCAATTAGATTATCTAACCTCTCATTGACAGAACTTCTAGACATTTTCAATATTGTAAATAATAATGTGAATAACTTTGTCATCTCAATTATTGATTTAATAATATAACATATTATACAGATGATACTGTGACAATAATTGAATCAATAATATGAGAGATATGATGCAGCAATTACTATAGCAATAATTGAGTATAATTGAGTGACTTCTTACGTAAGTATCAATAATCAATACCGTGTGCTACTATACAACCAAGCGTATTACTGTACTTTTATCACCAATTATTTTATGAAAACTTTCTTACTTTGAAAAATTTCCAAATATCACCCTTAACTTTAAACTTTTATCAATTTAACTCTTTACTAAATAAAATAATAATTATAAGAAATTGAATACTTTTATTTCATAAAATTCGGGGTCTCACAAGAGTTCTCTGTGATCTTCAAGAGGAAGGAGGGAAATTTCTAAACCTAATCATCATCATCTTTTTGCTAGCAAGTAATCAAAGGAACAAGGTATAATTTACTCTAATGTAAACCCTTGTTTTTGAAATTTTATTGCTAATTCGTGTTGGATTGATATATATACTTATATATATGGATTATAAACTGATAATCATCATGTATGGTTGATATTTATACATGATTGTAGTAAGAGAATCCATGAAAATTATGATTGGTATTCTTGAGTTTTTGGGAAAAGGGAAGAAATTGGGTGGATGATTTCCTAGAATAATTGGTAATTATGTTGTAAAGGGTTTATAATCTGCTATGTGTTGTCTTCAAGTGGTTTTAAAGTATCAAAGAGAACTGAGATTGTAGGAAGAAGAAGGAATAACAGTAATATGTTCATATGATATGTCTTTAGAAAGTACAAAATTTGATGCTTTATATGTGTTATAACCTGTAATTTGTTATTGGATTATGTTAATATGTTAAGAAAAGAAAGCGGCGTAGTTTAAATCATGTCAATTGGTTAAGAAACGAGTTTGTGGTGATCGAATTCGCTAAAAGTGTAAAAATAATGAAATTTGGAAAAATTGGGATTTTGATCCTTCAAAATTGTATATATAGAGTGTTTATGTGGTTAATATGTAGTATAGCATGATTATTGATGTTATCACAAAGTTGTAGATGTCGAGTCTTGTGATTTTTGTAAAATTGGTTTGAGTTTGGTGATTGAATTACATATCAGCTGTCATGCTGATTTACATGCATGAGCAACAGGCACTTGTGCTACCATTTACCAAAGTCACAGAATGCTATGGCATTTGAGTTTCTGATGCAGGCTGAAGTAGCCATTGCATGGCCAAGTACCAAAACTTGGGACAGTCTTGGTCTTGTTACTGCACCTGTTCGAGCCTGTCACAAAGAAGTCTACGCTTGTTTGTAGGTCATGTGTAATGGACTTATATTGGCTAAGCATGCATGCTAATAATGTTAAGACATTATATAAACTATAATGACAGATTGTAATGCGTTGTAATATGAAGTGTAAGATTTTAAGTAGTTATTTAAATAAGTTAGGAAATGAAACCAAATGTCATGTTTTCAAAAGTTGTATATAAACGATAAGGGTTATGTTGATTAATGTGTGATTTCAGAGGCGTTAAGGATGTTAACCAACATGGTTAGGTGCTAAGTTAGGGTTATGACCTAAATGATGGTGTAAACCCCTAAAGTTAATATTCATACAACTAATTGTTGTTGCGATTTCAATGATATGTGTAGGATAATTGGAGAATATTTTACACTTGTGTAGCTTACATACAAGGAAAGTTTCTAAACCTTAACTCTTTGTATTGAACAAGATTTTTAACTTCATTCTTTTGTTAATGAATGCAAGTTCCTCAATTTTATTGAGCAAGACTATTGATTCTATCCTTATGGACGATTGAATAAGCTCTTGTAACCTAATTCGTTACATCGAGCGAGTTTTACTTTTCTAAACCTTGATATTGTTATTCAAAGCATATATTGTTCTAATACATCGATTCAAATGAGATTGTTCTAACTATTTTGGATACACCACTTTGCATGTGTATCATGTTTATTCAATTATATACTGTTGATATCCGATCTTTGACTTTGATAGACTTGTTCAGTTATACATTCTTGTATTAAACCTTCAAGTAGTAAGCAAACTCTTATTGATTAAATTAATCTATAATTGAATAGTGTTCTAAAATTCTAGAAACACTGATAAACTAGTTCCAAACTAAACTTTCTTTAGTGCAGAAATTCTAAATTTAAACTGAGACGAACTATGACGCCCCCAAAATAGGTATATGTGACACCCCCAAAATAGGTATACATCACCCATCTTGAGTCATCAAATACATGGTACAAAATACAAATACAAACTTAATTATACAACCGTCGTGTAATATACGACAATACATAAACTGAGAGTTTTAATAGGAATATTGTCATCTAGACAATATCCACACTCAAAGGAGTCCTCATTATATTTATTGTCACACTATTTAACAAAATAGTGAGGACTACTAATCTTTATCTTACGGACCGTCACTCATTTCCTCAGAGACTCATCCCGCCTATATTCTCATTTCAAGAGAACAGTGAAAGAAAGGGTGACCTCAACTAGCCCAAGAAGAAATATTATGACTAAGATAATGCATAATAAATTATCAATAGTCTTCAACAATGTTAAACCCGATAAAATAAAATAGACATCAAGTTTAAGCTGCAGTAGAAGAAAAAGCAATCCATTAGAAGAGTCAAGTAGAGAATAAAACCTACTATCTTCTATGATTTAAAAATGTTTTCATCAACTTTTATCATTTGAGACTCGACAATAAATAAACCACATCATCGAATCATCCCACTTTTCACGCAGCCAAGGATATTCATTAAATCATCAATGGTCATGACTATACCGAATAATCCCTGGTCATAATCATACCAAGTCCATCTCTACACGTAAGCCAAAGATATACAACAATAAAACCAATAATTAACAATCCATCTTTGCGCGTAAGCCAAAGATATATAATTCAATAAAACCAATAATCAACAATCCATCTTTGCACGCAAGCCAAATATATATAATTCAATAAACAATAGTCCCTCTTCGCACGTAAGCCAAAGATAACTTTCATCACCATATAAGCATGAGGATGATGACAATGATATAAGAATTAATCAAACTAAAACAAGGATAAATATTAAAGACTTTAATTTTATCCAAATATTATCCATCACGTAAATAACTCATAATCTAATATTGTTAATATTATAACAATATTTTAATCACCTCTTAAACTTATAAACAATTTATTTTAATTGTTTACACTTTATCAAATAATGCATTTAATCATTCAAAAATGCCATACTCATAAGATTTTATCACCAATGATCAAGTCCCTTATCAACAATCTACATATACCTTATATAGGATTTCCAAGCCATAAAATCCTATTTTCCAACTTTGTTACTTCATATAACATATTTAACTCATATATTCGTAACTAAACCATTTTCATAAAAAATACCAAATCAGTTCCAAAAATATTTTTTTTTTTGGGATTTAGCATAATATAGTCCCATAAAGAACATATATTTTTCTCGGAAATTTTAAAATTTACTTACTATTTTTCAAAAATTAATTTCCAATTAATTTCTTAAGAAATTAGCTACCTCAAGTTTAACTCCAAAAATTCCCAAATCTTGGCAGGATCTTACACATGTTAACGTGAGTCTCCAGTTTAAATTTCATGGTATTCGGAGTTATAGAACTCCGGTTATAGCATTTTCCGTCGGAAAAACCTAAATATTGAAATGGTCATAACTTGCTCATTTTAAGTTGGAATGAGCTCATTTTCGGACAGGAAGTTCTTTATACCATATACTTTCATGTCCCAAAAGGCCAGAAATTTTCTCACAATTTAAGTGTCTGAAACAGCCCTTCTAAAATCTGGACAGTAGCATTTCGGTAATTTCTAGCTTTTGACTCCTTTGCTAAAATCCGTCCACACGAAAATCTACAACACCTTTCCCAGTGATTCCACTTGGAGATGCTACAAAACTCATAGATCTAACTCTAGAACTTAACCACACTCAAAAATTCAAAATATAATAGGAGATATAGTCAATTGAATTTCATGTTTCATTTTTACCAAAATCTGATTTTCAACCCTTTGTGATTTCTAAGAAACTTTCATATTTTCACATAATAACCAACATAACTCATCATAACACTTACTAATACTTCATATACCCACGATTTTCATCAGTCCAAAGCTTTTACTATGACTCTCATCATAATCAACGTAACCAGATCATTTCCACAATTTAATAAGGAATGAATATAAAGGATCATTCACCACGCATGTGGTAATCCATATAGGCGAGTTATTCCAACGAGAATAATAAAGAATGGAATAATGAAGGATTCACCATGCATGCGATAGAGACCGCAGACAGAGTTATTTCTAATAGAATAATAAATAATGGAACCGGTCAAGGCGTAAGCTTATGAAGACGGGATATTAGATAGAATAATAAATGCGGAATAATAAATAATGGAACCAGAATCAGCGTGAAACACACATACGAGATATTCGACGGTCGGTAGAATGAATAATAAAGAATGGAATAAATGGAAGCGAGAATTTCACCATGTATGCGGTTGCCAGATAAAGCAGTTATTCCAACGAGAATAATAAAGAAGCGGAACCGGTCGGTGAAATTGCTTGCAAGACGGGATATTCAATGAGAATAATAAAGAATGGAATAATAGAAGAATTTCACCATGTATACGGTACTTTGCATAAATAGGTTATCCCAATATAATAATCCAGAATGGAATAACAGAAGAATTTCACCATGTATGCGGTACTTCGCATAAATAGGTTATTCCAACATAATAATGAAGAATGGAATAACAACTCTTACGAGTATTGAAAGTAATTCTCTTCATGAATCTGAAAGAATAATACCCACTTACAGTACAACAAATATAATATCCCTTACCTTAGAAAAAAAATTTGGATATTGGAATAGAAATGTAGCAAGACTTCTCTTCTTCTTTCTCTCTATAATTTCTCTCTATAATAATGGCTCTAAAGCTTTAGTGAATTGGTGAGAAATGAAGGAAGAATGAGCTTTATTTATAGGAAAATATAGTTTCGATAATTGCACATTTTGGGGCTCGAAAAATTAAGATACAATATCTCAACTTTTTTTCATTTATAATTCAGTCATCCAAGTATTATCAAACTTGCACCACCTCCCCTAATAGGAAATCATGTGAATCAATAGTAAATCATGTGACTTAATAGTTCTAAACATGTGAAAAAATTAATTACAGTATAGTACCTCCATCTATACCTCCATTTTTAACTTAGTCATGCAAGTATCATCAATCTTGCACCAACTCCCCTAATAGTATAAGAATGTGATTTAATAGTACACACATGTGAACAAATAGCTATATGAGCATGTGAATTAGTAGCAATTAATTTTTCATTTACCCAATTAATTACCCGGTTTATCAATATAACCCCATACATCAATTATCATCGGAATAGATGTCGATTTCAACTAACACCAATAATCCCAACACAATGGAACTATAAAATTCATCTTTAATCAACACGAACTTATTCATCATTAATATCATAACTCACAATATTTAACAACCAGGTCGTTCCCAAGAAAAAGGGGGCTTTCCAATAAGGATTTCTCCTTATTGGCGTGCAATTAGGTGTCCAAACCTCTCCTCGACAGAACTTCTAGACATTGTAAATATTGCAATTTAATAATATGAACAACTTGTCGTCTCAATTATTGATTTAATAATATATCATATTATGCAGATGATACTGTGACAATAATCGAATCAATAATATGAGAGATATGATGCATCAATTATTGTAGCAATAATTGAGTATAACTGGGTAACTTCTCACGTAAGCATCAATAATCAATACCTTGTGCTACTATGCAACCACGCGTATTATTGTACTTTTACTACCAAGTAGTTCAACAGTTTTAACGGTAAACTTCCGCCGTTATTTTCATAAAAATAATTCTGTCGTTTTATTACTACGACAATACTTCTGTTGTGGGTTCACCAATGATTATGTCGTCGTACAAATATTCTCCGACAAAAAGAATATTCCCCGACCAAACGAATATTTTATAACAACTTGCATACTTTGCAGAATTTATAAATACTACCCACAACTATAACATTATCTCAAATTCACACCATAATATTCAAATTTTTTTTTTTGAGAAAATTAAATCTTTATTCGTAAAATCTGGGATCTCACAGTATACATCACCTATTTTGAGTTGCCAAATACATGGTAAATAATACAAATACAATCTTAAATATACAACATGAGCTGTGAGTTTTAATACAAATATTGTCTTCTAGACAGTATTCAAACTCAAAATAAGTCCTCAATACATTTATTATCACACTATTTTATAGAATAGTGAGGACTACTAATGATATCATCTGGACCGTCACACTGTTCCCCGACTAGTCCCTGCTACGTTCTCATTTCCTAAAGAGAACAATGAAAGCAAAAGGGTGAGCTCAACTAGCCCAGTAAGAAATATTATGGCTAAGATAATGCAGAATAAATTATCGTTAGCCTTCAACAGTGTTAGTCTGATACAATATAACAAATATCAAGTTTAACTGCAGCGGAACAAGCAATCCATTAGAAGAGTCAAGTAGAGAATAAAATCTACTATCTTCTATGATTTAAAAGGTTTTCATCACTTTTATCGCTGAGACTCAACTTATTAAATAAACCACGTCATCCCTACACTACGGCCAATGATATTCATTAGTATCACAACCATAAATTATCCATGCACTACGGGCCAAGGATATTCGTGTTTTCATCAATGGCCATGATCATGCCAACAACTGTCCATCAATGGCCATGAGGACTTTTACAACATCATTTGTAACATTACGGTCATGACTATACCTAATAATCCCGGGTCATAATCATACAAAGTCTATCTATGCACTACAGGCAACAGATGACTGTCAACATAATATAAACCTGAGGATGATGACAATGACATAATAATTCAATAAAAAAAGTTCAAGAATTAAATTTTAAAGATTTATAAGTTAATTTATCCTGAACTCAAAAACGTCCAAATTGTCAACATGATACTGCTTTGTGGAGTAAAATTCAAGAATGCTCAGAAGAATATTTCCATGAAAAGATACTGGATGAAACGCAAATATCCAGGATATTCTACTAATTTCATGGAGTATAGAAGCCAAAAATTTAACCAACTGAGTATAATAGAATATATGAACCTACAAATGGATTTTCGCCCACCATGCGGTAATCCACGTAGACAGATCATTTTCACAATTTAATAAGGAATGAATACAAAGGATCATTCACCATGCATGCGGTAATTCACATAGACAGGTTATTCCAACAGAATAATAAAGAATGGAACAACAGAAGAATTCACCAAAGATACGTAATTGCATGCGACATGTTTTCAACAAAATAATAAAGAATGAAACCAGGTCATGCGAACTAACACGCAGAGGTGATATTCCAAATGAATAATAAAGAATGGAATAACAAATGTAATTCACCGGGCATGCGATAAAAGCGGTATAGACAAAGGTTATTCCAACGAGAATAATAAAGAATGGAACTGGTCATGCGTAATCCGCATGATTGAGGATATTCCAAAAGAATAATAAAGAATTGAATAGCAAGCAATTCACCGGGCATGCGATAGACGCATGTGCATAAAAGTTATTCCAGCGAGAATAATAAATAATGGAACCGTGTCATGCGTAATACGCATAAACAGGATATTCCAACAAAATAATAAAGAATGGAATAACAGAAGAATTTCACCATGTATGTGATACTTCTCATAGATAGGTTATTCCAACAGAATAATAAATAGTGGAACCAGGTCATGCATAATACGCACAGACAGGATGTTCTAACAGAATAATAAAGAATGGAATAACAGAAGAATTTCACCATGTATGCGGTACTTCGCATAGACAGGTTATTCCAACATAATAATAAGGAATGAAATAACAATAGCTCTCTTCATGAAAATGAAAGAAATAATACCCCTTACTATAATAATAATATCCCTTACTTACAACGGTTGAACGAAAATAATATTCCTTACGAATATTAAACGAATATAATGAATATTGAACGATAATAATATTCATACGAATACGAAAAATAATATCTCTTCAAATTCTCTCAACTTTATAGGTACTTATCTACCAATACTTACTTACATTCCTTATTCGTGAAGCCATTTCCACGAATATAATTAACGAAAGTTATTTCCCCATTCTCTACCGTAATGTTTAAAGATACTTATAATCCATTTCAAACAGACTCCTAGATGAGTCTTTCCACCTGTTTTACACACTTCGATCTTACACTTAGGATCCCCTTACCTCACTCTAGTATTCTCGGAGTTAAAATTCTTTCTTTTTGACATACTACCACTGCCATTCTCTGCCTTAGTCCTTCCCTCTCCCTTGCTCTTATTCTTCCTATCTTTGTGGTATTGAGTCAATGCCTCACCTACCACCCTCGGCTATAATCACCTTCTCCAGAATGATCCCATAAGAAACACTATGGACACCGAAATCCTACTATAGTGCCAGGGTTTCAGGCCCTGCTCAAACCTACTAGCCTTTCTCTCCTTAGTGTCCACTTTATGTGGAGCAAACTTTGCCAATTCATTAAATCTGGCCGCGTATTGGGGAACCGTCATGTCCCCTAGTTTATGTTCTAAGAACTAAATCTCCATCCTCCTTTACATGCTTGTTGGGAAATAATTCTCGAAGAAAAATCTTCTTGAACTGTTCCCACGCTACCGCATCTGTTCTAGCCCCACCCTGGTGAACCTCCCACCAAAAGTTGGCTTCCACTTTCATCCCGTAAATCGCAAAAGAAATCTGTTGCGCCTCACCTATGTTTTGTAATAACAAACGCTTTCTCTATTTCTATTACCCATATCTGGGCTTCTAATGGGTCCGTCGTTCCTTTGAACTTCGGTGGACCTATGCTTTTAAATTCTTTAAAGGTAGTCATTCTGGTTAACCTAGGTTCCGCATGTACTCTACCCCCAGTTTAGTTAAATGCAGCCGTTAATAAATTAACGAACTCTTGCATAGGGTTGTTTTGACCCCATTGATTTTCATTACGTGATTCCACTTCCTAATTACGTTGTCTTCTACTTGGCAGCATTTTCTGATTAAATAGAATTTCATTATTATCTATTTACTTGCGTGGTTATTATTCGTCATATAACAACTCATACCATAACAAAGCACATTAAATGAAAACTTCATTATATTCATATGCTTCTTCAAAGTCAAAACTATTTACAATTTGCTTCCATAGCCAAAGGCTATTAAATTTCTATCCCGTAATTGAACTTCACAAAAGTCGGGGTTTACAAAAAGACTACCCTTTTATACAAAAGAGGGCTTTTACGTCACTACATATATATTTATAACTCTAGCTTTCTAATAATGCATAACAGCGACCTCGTGTTTCTCATTCGCAATCTTCACTACAGTATCCCGACTAATAGTATGTCGAGATTTCCCTGACTCCATGGGATGACAAGCAACTTTAAATTTGAAATCTCTATGAGCACTCTCATGGATGTAAGACATCCACGCTATCTTCCGGTCTCTCTTAATTAGCTTCTTACGAAGCTTATTAGCCTCCTTCTTATAGTCCCTAGCCTGCTCTGTCATAAGCACATGTCTATCGTGTTCTAACTCAAAATCTGCTTCTGCAGACACGTTAGCTTCATGGAGATAATTAATCTCTTCACTTTGATTCTGCACGATTGTACTCAGTTGCACATTCCTGTCAAGCACTGCCAGATACAATGCTCTCATTGCATCTGGAGGTATTGACTCTAGTGTAGGTGCCACCGTATTAACCGATGTTACCTCAATTTCCTCCTCCTCATAGACCATCATATTAAGATATGGCGCTATATCTATATCTCCCTCAGAGTAGTTCTCCTCAGAAAAGTACTCCACTGTCTCCGACTCCTCTAAAATCATTAATGGTACCTCCGCCACCGGCATAGGTACATGCTCTACTCTGTTCACAACTTCTTCGCTCACCGCGTGTATATCTCTATACATCAAGCTATCGATTGACATCCTAGAATAACACATAACATGTTGATTAGTACATAACACACCATAGTATAAGCACAAATCACATTTAATTCATTTAGGGTTACTTTCCATCTTTTAAATCTTTCGGTACAGAGTTTCCTCAATACCTTATTAACTCATTCGACTGAAGTAAAGCTTGAGTTTACTTCCTTCGGACTTTCCTTCCTTAACGAGGTTATTAGCCTAAGGTTCTTCCCCCTTTAAGTTTTATAACCTAATGCTTTGATACCAACCTGTGATGCCCCCAAATCCGGGTATCTTCCAACCCGACAGATGGTGCTACACGCTACTCATAACTGTACATTCATTCTATTGAAATGACATCAAAATGTGTGTATCAATGACATTATTATTACATTAATAATATTACATCCCGTTCCCAGGTTCTAAAACCATTACATTCTTTGTTCATCATTCTATAATATATACAACTTACTAGTTTATTACAAGGTAAACTAATCGTTCAGCTTCATCTTGCCTCTATCCTTGTCAGATCCCTCAGTTCGTTCGGTCCTAGCTACATTCATATGGTTCAAGCAAGAGTGAGCATAACAAGCTCAGCAAGTACAACAATTTCTTTTAAAAACCATGCTTGAAACATAGGAATCGTATATCTTCAATAATTGAATAATAGTTATGAAGTACTACCAATAATTCAAAATAACATTTCTTTTCCTTCAAAACATTTTACAATAATAATATTTAGTAAAACATCAATTCTGGCTCAAGACCATGAGCATTTTATAATTTCTTTGAAAAGGACAACCCGACACTAAGTCCGTAAGTCCGGCATAGCTTACGAGCACTTCTAGGTTATCAGCCCATAGTACTCTATGTTGATCAACACTACATCCATTAAATGTATGTACGTTTAAGTTTTGGCAACCTCGCGTGCCCATCGAATAATCGATGAAAAATACATTTGTTTATTCATACACAGGCTTACCTTGAATCCATACCAAACAATTGGCGTAGGATAGCGTTAACAATTCTATATTGAAAGACTTGTAAATAAATCAATTAATCTTCAAGATTAGTCTAGCCGAGTTAAAACTGGCATCGACATTTTAATAAAACAATTCATGCATCTCATAACATGAATCATAGAAAACTTGGCTAACACGAAGGTTAGACAAGCATTTAAAAAAAACTTGCCTTCAGCGTCTACTTCAGTATAATAACATTTCCTTTCAGTCTGTACGATCTCTACAACACATAACCACATAACATACCACATTAGGTCATGAATGAACATACATGGTTCCTAATGAATCTTACCCTTCTTCTCAATCTAATCCTGTTTTAGATTTGTTATTTATTGGTTCCGGCTTATCGTTATAACTTACATCATTCTTACCAACTTCTTTCTCTTCTATGTCTTACTTGGATTTACTTTATTAATATAACTTGTTTCGAGTTAATCATCCTTCCTCACGGCTTACTAACATCCTTACGTTATTAATCGAAACTCGATCGTCATTTGTTAAGTACACTTTATTGCATACCGTTTACATTCACGTATTACTTAACAACTTTTAGTTGTAACTCTTAACGTTATAGGACTTATCTTTATTGAATACGGTTCACGTTCCTTATACTTTACGTTCGTCGTTTAACTACTCATTAAACAACATTAAATTCCTAAAGTCATCACTATAACAGTGATTTAGGAAAGGTCTTATAATGTTCATTAAGTAATTACATAACCCATACTGGTATTGCAAACCATTGGATTCATAATCAACTTGGTCAACAAATTTCTATAGCCGGCTTAACACATTACGTTGTTCTCATTACGTTCATCTTCAATTGATTATTAACCTTTAATTATCATACATTAAGTGTCTAACAATGCATTAACAATGTTATATTATCACCTTATTTCATTACTAATGAGTTATCTTTCCTTCTATACTTGTAAACATTCTTGTCTATCAAAACTCTGGGACTGGCACCGCGGCGCCACATTTAGCTCTTCATCTTTTGCCACGACGCATGAGTTAGCGAGAGAAGTAATGACAGCGCTTGGCACTTTCTGGCGCCACTACTTGGCCTTGGGTTGAAAGCCATGGCCAACAACTCGCGCCTTTAGAAAAATTACGACTTTTGAAATTTTGTGAACTTCCCGGACGCATAACTTCTTCGTTATAAGTCCGAATCGGCTCGTTCAAAAGCCTACAGTTCACAAATTACATAATCTACATGTTCATGTAAGAATTTTATCTATTTGACTTCGTTTGCTAAAATTTCACTTATTAGTTCATTTTTAACGAAAACGATAAATGTTCGTGAATGTTCAACGCTCGTTTCTTCGTTCTAAGTCGGAATTCGGTCATTTTCGAGTCTGCAATTCTATAATGCCAAATATGACTTGTCTCCATCGAAAACCAACATTTCCGACTTCAATCTCAAAATACGACTTCCATTCCAAGAATTTCACGAATTCGACGATTATCGTCCAATCGTGTGAATTCCGGCAAAACTACATTCTTAATGATTCTAAATGGATTTTAATCAATACATGATCATTACTAGTGACTTATTAAACCAACTTATAATCAAAGTAGGTTTTGACTTATTCTCATAAGTCATTGACTTATTTAACTTATGAACTACAAATCCTCATGCTCATGACTTATTAAGAACTTAAGTCCACTAATCCATGTTCTCATGCTATATTCAATATACTAATCATCATATAACAAACATATGATACGTTCTTCATGGTTCTATCAACTTATTAGAGTTCAAGTTGCTTATTCAATTATTCGGCTTAAGTTCATTCATAACTCAATTCTTATATGATCTTAGCATACAGTTCATTAATTATACTCCCCTTATCATCCTATTATGATAGAGATGGAAGAATATTGGACACAAGATTATTACCTTTGATGTCTAACTTCTTCTTCTTGGAAAATCTAACAAAGGAAGCTTTGACTTAAAAAGTGCTTATTCTCTCTACCAAATAAGTTACTTTATATTGAGAGGAGTTGGAGGAAAATTGAACAACCAACAAATGAATTTAAGCTTGGTATTTATAGGCAACTTAAGGTTAGGGAAAAATGGTCAATAATACCATCCCACCTCCTTATTCCACCTCCTTAATAACCTCCTCAATCCTCTACCCCCTTACTATTCATAACCTAGCAACTAAGTAAACTTGCTAGTCACAACACTTGCTCATCACAACACTTGGGCATTACACAAAGTTCTTGCCCATCAAGTCTACCCACTTAATTCTTGGTTTGCCCCATGGATCATGGATTACTCATTGGGCTTTGTTAATAATCTAGCTAAATCCCTATTGGGCTTATACTTCCATAGTTTGGACTTATGATATATCAAACACTTGGGCTTGATTGTCACATTCTATTGGACTTATACTATTAGGTTAATAATCCTACAAGTCCATTACCTTTATTAAACAACTTAACATTTATACCCCACGTATAATATTCGTATGCTAACTCGTATATTAATTCGTAATATACGTTATCTTATTCTTCATACATGATAGTATAATACGTCGTATTATACTTACATTCATTACTTCATACAATGTTTACACATCATATGATTACAACCTCTATTCCTTAAAGCTTAATAAACCTAACATTCCCAAATTAAGTCCACATGCGAAATATTACGTTTTTCATACTTAGATTATTATTACATAATCAATATCGCCTTGATATTATAACGTTACGTATTTCTCGGAAGTTCAAATATTAATTCTCGAGCAGAAATGCGTGAATAGTGTTTTTCAAAAAAATTCTCGGAAAACTTTTATTTTCATCTTGGAAATTCAAACACTTTAATTCTATCACGTAGCCAAAATACTACGACATTCTGCTATGTCTAGGTCATAGAACGACCCTCAATTAGCTTACTCCATAAATAATCAATTAAATTTTCATTTAATCCATATAATAAAAATAAAAATTTAATTTTCAAAAATCTAAATTTTCTGGGGCGTTACATTCTTCCCCCCTTATAAGGATTCTGTCCCCAGAATCATACTAATAATACATACACCATTTGAGGAATTTTTTTTCTTCCATCATTTCAAATTCCCACAATGCTTCTTCGACATTGTGGTTCTTTCATTTTACCTTCAACGAAGGTATTATCTTAATTCACATACTTGACCACTTCCTATCAATTTTTTTTTTGAGTTGGAAGTTTAAATACTTATTAACATATTATGCTATTACCCTTTCATTAGCTTCAACTTAGAATTATTTGGAACTCAAATTCCTCATTCAAAACATGATTATACTTGATCTTCTCTTCATCATGCATCCTCTTCTTCATTCGCGTACATTCCTCAATACCTAGTTATACATAATTAACGCGTCCCATTATCGTGGATTGAGTCTACGTTGTGGATAACATTTCTACCACTTCATTCTGTAATTTAACTTCTAACTTCATTTTTGCCATTTTCGTTATTAACTCATTCTGAGTTGTTAACATCGATAGCTTTTTCCTACCCTTCTTACTTAACGCGTCGGCTCCTACGTTAACTTTCCCGGATTGATATAACATATCAACGTCGAAATCTCTTATCCATTCTAATTACCTTCTCTACCTCATATTCAACTCCTTTTGTGTGAAGATATATTTTAGACTCCTAGAGTCCGTGTATATCTCACAATTCTCACCGTATAAATACTATCTTCAAATTTTTAATTCAAAAATTACAGCTGCTAATTATAGATCATAAGTAGGATAGACCTTCTCATAATCCATTAACTGACATGATTCATACCTAATGACTTTGCCATGCTACATAAGCATGCAATCTCGTCATTTATGAGAAACATCGAGATACATTACAAAATTCCCCATATCATCTGATAGAGACAATACAGGTACCTCACTTAACTTCCCTTTTTAGTTCCTGAAAACTATTTTTTTTCTCACTTCCCATTTCGACAATACCAACCTGTGATGCTAATGGTACTTTTAATCATAGCACCTCATAAGGGTACCTATCAATTTACCCCCGACTTGCTCAGCACCTCTTACGAAAAATCTAACTTCCATACATTAGTCCACCCAATTGACATAACCAGAAACTTGTCATAACTATAACGAGTTCTGAATGTCATCTTAGGTACCTCCTCCTTCTTCCTTACTTTCAAATGACTATATAAAATGCACGCAAATCTATCTTAGAAAAATTCTTTGCCCTCTTTAACTGATCAAATAGATCATCGATCCTGGGCCATGGGTATTCATTCTTAACCGCTAACTTACTCCTATTACGATAGTCGATATGCAACCGTAACGACTCATCCTCTTCCTTAACATCCTCCTAACTTGCTTCATCGTTAGACAACAAGAGCGTCGCGGTATTTTATTACCATAAAATACTACCTTGGGTTACTTAGAAAACCGAAGATTCAAACTTTTATTCTAATAATTTATTAAAGTTCTATGGTTAATCAACTCATTCATATCGAGAATTACTTCAAATTCTCTCAACTTTATCGGTATATCTACCAATACTTACTTACATTCTTTATTCGTGAAGCCATTTCTACGAATATAATTAGTGAAAGTTATTTCCCCATTCTCTACCGTAATGTTTAAAGATACTTATAATCCATTTCAGACAGACTCCTAGATGAGTCTTTCCACCTGTCTTACACACTTCGATCTTACACTTAGGATCCCCTTGTCCTACTCTAATATTCCCGGAGTTAAAATTCTTTCTTTTTGACATACTACCACTGCCATTCTCTGCCTTAGTCCTTCCCTCTCCCTTGCTCTTATTCTTCCTATCTTTGTGGTATTGAGTCAACACCTCACCTACCACCCTCGGCTATAATCACCTTCTCCAGAATGATCCCATAGGAAACACTCTGGACACCAAAATCCTACTATAGTGCCAGGGTTTCAGGCCCTGCTCAAACCTACTAGCCATTCTCTCCTTAGTGTCCACTTTAGTGGAGCAAATTTTTCCAATTCATTAAATCTGGCCGCGTATTGGG
This sequence comes from Panax ginseng, assembly GCA_020205605.1. Classification (NCBI taxonomy): domain Eukaryota; kingdom Viridiplantae; phylum Streptophyta; class Magnoliopsida; order Apiales; family Araliaceae; genus Panax; species Panax ginseng. Next base: position 99,640,370 of record CM035139.1, read on the forward strand.
GAACTGTCATGTCCCCTAGTTTAAGTTCTAAGAACTAAATCTCCATCCTCCTTTACATGCTTGTAGGGAAATAATTCTCGAAGAAAAATCTTCTTGAACTGTTCCCACGCTACTGCATCTGTTCTAGCCCCACCCTGGTGAACCTCCCACCAAAAGTTGGCTTCCACTTTCATCCCGTAAATCACAAAAGAAATCTGTTGCGCCTCACCTACGTTTTGTAATAATAAACACCTTCTCTATTTCTATTACCCATATATGGGCTTCTAATGGGTCCGTCGTTCCTTTGAACTTCGGCGGACCTATGCTTTTAAATTCTTTAAAGGTAGTCATTCTGGTTAACCTAGGTTCTTCATGTACTCTACCCCCGGTTTAGTTAAATGCAGCCGTTACTAAATTAACGAACTCTTGCATAGGGTTGTTTTGACCCCATTGATTTTCATTATGTGATTCCGCTTCCTAATTACGTTGTCTTCTACTTGGCGGCATTTTCTGCTTAAATAGAATTTCATTATTATCTATTTACTTGCGTGATTATTATTCGTCACATAACAACTCATACCATAACAAAGCACATTAAATGAAAACTTCATTATATTTATATGCTTCTTCATAGTCAAAACTATTTACAATTTGCTTCCATAGCCAAAGGCTATTACATTTCTATCCCGCAATTGAACTTCACAAAAGTTGGGGTTTACAAAAATACTACCCTTTTATACAAAAGAGGGATTTTACATCACTACATACATATTTATAACTCTAGCTTTCTAATAATGCATAACAACGACCTCGTGTTTCTCATTCGCAATCTTCACTACAGTATCCCGACTAATAGTATGTCGAGATTGCCCTGACTTCATGGGATGACAAGAAACTTTAAA
>CM035139.1:99641350-99748850 GCA_020205605.1 Panax ginseng
CCTACTTAACATTATTAATTTAAAATAATTAATTAATAATTTGTACTAAAGTTCATATAGTAAAGTAATTATTATAATAATTTAAAATCATTTCATATATTATATAAATAATATATGATTATATTTTCATAGAAAATAATTAATAAAAATATTTACTTTATAAAATTAATTATTACAAGAATATAATTTATAATAATCAATAATTCTAAAATAAAATTATTTAAAATCATTCATGTAATAAATATATCACATAACCACATACACACATTATCCTGGCACATATTCCCCATATTTAAAATAAATAAAAAATTATACGCAAAATTTCTAATTTATTTGTATAGAAAATATTGGGTTGTTACAGGCGCCGCGACGCCAGCTCTGTGCACTAGATAGTTTGGATAGTTTTTCAACTTTGTGAAATTCCCGGGCTCATAACTTTTTCGTTATAAGTCCGAATTGACTCGTTCAAAAGCCTACGATTCACAAATTACATACTCTACGCGTTCATGTAAGAAATTTATCTATTTGACTGTGTTTGCTAAAAATTCACCTATTAGTTTATTTTTAACGAAAACGATAAACGTTCGTGAACTTTCAATGCTCGTTTCTTCGTTCTAAGTCAGAATTCGGTCATTTTCGAGTCCACAACTCTAAAATGTCAAATATGACTTATCTCCATCGAAAACCAATGTTTCCGAATTCAAACACAAAATTTGACTTCTATTCCGAGAATTTCATTTAATTGACGATTATAAATCAATCGTGCAATTTAAGCAAATCTTCATTACTTATGCTTTGATCATTACTTCAAATGAATTCAATTAATCATATGAACATCTCAACATACTTATTACATCAACTTATTTTCATGTTGGATTTTGACTTATTCTACCATGAGCTTATAACTTGTTAAAGTATAAACTACTTATAGCTTTATTATTCATAACTTATGATAATTAAAGTCTTTTAATCATCATCCTTATATGCTCTCAATATATAGTTTCATTCATGTATACTTGATACATATTCATACAAGTTCTTTACTTTCATACTACTTCTTAAAATAAACTCATAACAAGTTCATATTACTTCTTCATAAGTTTATAACTTATGCTAGTTTAAATGACTTTTTTCAGACTTAAGCGGCTTAAGTTCATTTAATTAATCATTCTTCTTAGTTCTTAACATCCATGCTCACTAATCCATACTTTTCTTATCAACCTATCATGGTAGAGATAGAAGATAAATGGAGAAGAAATCTTACCCTTTGAAGTTCTTGTGAATAAGTCTTCTTCTTCTTCTCACAAATGGAAGTAGCTTATTCTTGCTTATTCTCTCTAACACTTAAGAACTTTTTAAGTTACTAGATTATTTGAACAAGTAACAAATGGCTAGCAATCTCCTTCTATTTATAGAATTTCCAAAGCTAGGGTAGTTTAGTCAAAACACAATCCCACCTCCTTAAGCCACCTCCTTACTATTCATTACTTGTTAATCACAACTCTTATCTTTTGCTTGACCATTACACCTAAGTCTTGGTCATCACACATAATACTTGGTCATCACACATAATACTTGGTTACCAAGATTAACCATAATAACATGGTTTGCCCCATGGGTCACTACAACTCATTGGATCCTAGCTTGGGCTTGGATTAACTTACTTCCCTTTTGGGCATGTATTAATAAACATTGATTTGTTCATTAACCTTTAGGCCTTACCATTTATTTACTTGGGCTTGTAGAATTTCCTAATAAATCCTACAAGTCCAATACCATTGCTTAATACATATACATATTGTTTACGTATTATTTTCATATTCTATCTCGTATACAAATTCTTTATAGACGATAATCCATCATTCATACAAACCCATATAATACTTTGTATTATACTCATTTTCATTTCCTCGTACAATACTTAAGTATCTACGATTATTACTTAACTTAGTAATAAATCACTTTCCTTAACATCCTCACTTTAAGTCCGCAAGCGAAATATTTCGTTTTCCATACTTAGATTATTATTACATAATCCATCTTACCTTGACATTCTATCATTACGTATTTCTCGGAAATTCAAAAATAATTCCTGAGCAAATACCGATGAATAGTGTTTTTCGAAAATTTCTCGGAAAACTTTTATTTTCGTCTTGGAAATTTAAACACTATAATTCCCTCACGTAGCTCAAATACTACGACATTCTAACATCATTAGGTTATATAATGACAACCATCTTGATAACACATAGAATATAATTTTATTTATTATTTAATTCAATAAAATTATTTTACAATAAAATCCAAATTTCTCGGTCGTTACATCCTTCCCCCCTTATAAAAATTCTATCCCCAAAATCTCATCTTACTTTACTCAAATAATTGAGGAAAATTTTTCTTCATCTTTTCTTCTAATTCCCATGTTGCTTCTTCGGCATCGTGGCTCTTCTATAATACCTTTACCGAAGGTATTACTTTGTTTCGCAGGACCTGCTCTTTTCTATCGATGATATGAATCAGCTCATACTCGATTACATGCTTATAGTCCGGCTTATAAGGACGTAATACAGATAAGTGAAACACGTTATGTATTCGTTCTAGGTCTGGAGGTAATGCTATCACATAGGCTACCTCTCCCACCCATTTTAATACTTCAAAAGGTTCTATAAACCTTGGACTTAACTTTCCCTTCTTTCCAAATCGTATCTTTGTAACGCACCGAAATCCGGTCTATTTTCACATCCGAATTTCGTACGTCACGATCCCATCTTCTTCCAAACATACCTCATTATATAGCTAAATATAACAACATACATCCTCAAATCCCAAGTTCTAAAACCTTAAAACCTCTTTCATTACAAATAATGATAATTACATTATTCATTATATCTTGTACAAGTGACTTTTATCCGCCACCAAGGATACATAATCATTCATTAAACTATTCTATAGTTTAATTCTATCATTCTATATTACAAGTCTTCGATTGATCTTCATGCACATTCATATAATGAATGACACTTCTTCTAGATACCGATCAGCTTGATCTTTCCGGGATCCTTAAGTTCTTTCTACCATCGTTCGCTGAAAATGTTTTTATTTAAAGCAAGTGTGAGCATTCAATTGCCCAGCAAGTCATAGCAGTTGAACAAATAACTTTAAGAATTCAAATATTCTTGTAAGACTTCAATAACCGAACAAAGGTTATGAAGCAGCTTGAATAATAGGAATAATCTTGATTCCTATCATTTTAACACATTAGTTACATTCCCTTTGAAATACTTTCATTCTCTACTCTCTTTCATACATTCATAAAGCTAGAATCAATAGCACAGACTTAACAATAATGGTTCATGTATAAACAGAACATGCTCATATTGAACAGTTCAATCACATAACAGTTTATATCATAGAAACACCGAAGTGTTCACATTGTGGCACAAGGCCTCATATATTCTAACACCTTGTACAAATATCACACATTTGCACATAGACAGAACTTCTCAAGTTCAACATCTGAGAAGTTTTAGAAACTAGTATTCATTTAAAATATGAATGAAGTTAGGAAACTTGCCTTACGCACAACTACAGCTTATAGTTTACGATGAACTGCTCATTCCAATTCCTATGTAGCACATAAGAAAATAACACATATACCAATTAGTCATATACTTGACTTACACATTGGTTTACTTTACTTTACTTCTTAGGGTTCACGTTCTTACAAACTAAGTTTACGCGACCAACTTCCTTTACCGGTTTACGGCTTCTTGACATACGGAGATGTCTTACTCAATACGTTCATCATCTTTGATGATTTATATTTTTATCTTCTTCTTATAACTCTTCTAGGACTCAACACACATCGTGTCTCTGCTAGTAGTCCATATGGTACTCTGAGTGGTTTCCCACAAACAACCAACAAGCAAGTTCTTGTCTCCTCTACACTGCTCATAACAGTGAGTTAGATCGGTTGCCAATTTTATATATACCTTCGCTCTCTGAAGGAATTGTTTAGCCCAGCTCCGATATGTCAACTATCAAAGGTTATGATTGTACTAGAACCTAAATTCATCTTAACTTACCCGAACTATTAATCTATAATGTTCATTAAGTCAATTTCTTATTCCTTATGGCTTTCTGACAACTAAATGCCATACCTCAGGATTCATTCTTTATCATCTAAGTCATACAATCTTTTGTATACTCAGGACGATCATTCAATATTCATTCTACGCATTTATAGCGTTAAGCATTATGTGTTACCTTATTCTTATCTTATAACGTCCGATTCATTCGACTCGAAACGTCATCCATGTTATAAACATTAACTCGGCTTCTTTACGTTATACGCACTTGTCTTTAATTTAGCTTCTTCACCATTCACAGGTTTAATTACGGAGTGTAGGTTTTACCCATTTAATATTCGCGTATACTCAACCTTCAAGTCGGTTCAAGTGTTCAACGCTTACATTTCATTCTAGCATTCTCATCCGACTCACATTTGGCTTTCATAAATCTCATTACCATTCACTACGGCTTTCCTTGATAATTCATATCTTACTTACTACTCCCGTCAACGTCTAAGTCATACAACTAATGTATACTGAGAACGTTCACTCAATGTGAATACGATTCACGAGAATTGTTTACGTATTAAACATTTACGTTACTTGCCTCTTAATTCTATTTAACCTTCATCCAAGGTTTTAATTACTTTCATTCATTACTCGTCACCAGAACCCTATGTTCATTATTCTTTCCTAATGTCAAAGCCATACGGTTCGTTGTATGCTAAGATCGATCGCTCATCGCAACAACGTTGCATTCACAACGTCCAAACGCTTTACATTCATCTCTCATTACCATTTCATAACATCAAAATGTTATACATTACGCTCGTCAATCAACGTCTAAGGAATCACCATTAAAGCAATCCCTCATGTTCGATTATCGCGACTACGGTCCCCGGATATTTGTTCCGTAACATGCGTCTACATTCTTTACCTTTTAATCTCATTTAATATTTTTGTTCAACCTTATTAAAAGTCTTAATACACTTGATTAAGTGTTACATTAGTTGAACTATATGTTCATATTTCTTTCTTGCACATCCCCCAGTAATTGAGCAGTAAAAATCTCATTTCTGAGCATTGCCCTGCACCGGCGTTGCGACGCCACTCTCTTCACTAAGACTCGCACTGCAGTGTGAGTTAGCAGTGTCTGGCTCTCCGGTCTGGCGCTGCAACGCCACCTTACAAGGCATGGCTGGCGCTGGGCGCCAAGCCCTAATCTTAGAAAAATTTTCTAAATCTTTTGCAAGCTTGAGACGATGATTTTGAAATCTCATATCTTATTCATTATAACTCGGAACGAGGTCGTTCCAAAGCCATTCTCTTCCTTATCTTACGTACTTCGATTTCCCTTGGGTAGAACTTTGTTCTGAATCCGTTAACGTGCCATTCAATTGGCTTAATCTTTGCTATTTGTTCATTTTACGTTTATTAACGTTCTTCGTTCCTTCGTCTGTAATTCGGTCATCTGTACTCGGAATTCGTTCATTCTTGAGTCCACGACTCACATTTTATATGTTCTCTTACATTCTTATGAAACCCTACACGTTCGGGTTCATTTACTAACTTTCAAATTCTCGTTCTTCTTTTAAGAAATTTTTGCCATAACTTCGTTATAGCTCAGTTTAATCCGTTCTTCATGAACGTTTCTAACGTTCCTAACCAAGCAATAAGCAACTAACTTATACGCGATGGTTTTAAACTTGTCCATCAACAACAATTATCCTACGATGGTTTTAAATTTGTCCATCAACAACATTCTTCGCGTTCTTCGCGTGTTCCTCATTTTTAATCGATATTTTGGATTACGATTTTACTTTTTCTTGGAATTTGAGGTTATAGAACATCATTCCCTACTTATTAAACCTACTCATTCACAAGATTCATTCGGATCGCTCAAAATCTTTACAAATCTTACACTCCCTTAAGAAATTTATAAACTAAATTTTTAATTCTTATTTCTTCGTTTTCTCATGATTTCAACCATATAAATTCATTCTTAACTTCATCTACTTCTTATCTTCATTAATCTATGTTTTGAACATATTAAACTTAAAGAAAAATTAGAAGAAACTAGGGTTCAAATTACCGTTCTTCTTTAATCTCCTTCCGTCGGACAAAGCGTGTATTCGAACTAGCTTTTCCTCATTCCTCTTCTTCTTCCTCTTCCTCTTCTTCTTCTTCTCCCATCCGAACACTCTCTCTCTCTCTCTATCTCTCAAGTGTTGGTTGAAATTTCAAACCAAACAAATGAGCTTAAGGTTTGTTTATATAGAAAACCAAAGCTAGGGGTATTTTGGTCATTTCTTCCCTAACCTGTGACAACCCGAATTTTTATAAATTATTAAAATAAGAATTTAATAATTAAAATTCTTATTATGAGATATTTTGAGTTTGAGTATATATATATATATATATATATATATATATATATATGTGTGTGTGTGTGTGTGTGTGTGTGTGTGTGTGTGTGTGTGTGTGTGTGTGTGTGTGTGTGTGTGTGTGTGTGTATATATGTTAAAATATATGATCCGGTGTGAAGAGAAATATATATTTATATTGAGAAAGTGAGGTTTAATAGTTAAGTTAACTATTGAAGAAATTAAATGAATTTTGTAATTAATTTTAAATATTTATTGAATTAAATAAATATTTTAATTTATTTATTTATTGAGATAAATAAATAGTTGATGAATTATGGTGCATTAATTTAGTAACTAAATTGATTAATGTAAATTAAATTGAATAATGTTAATTTTATTTGAAGGATTTAATTTAAAGAAATAATTAAATTAAATCAATTGCTTAATATTTAAGAAAATAATTAAATTAAATAAAATGTTGTTTTGATCTAATTTATTAATTAAATTAGATATGTAAAGATTTATTAAGTATGTTACAGTGGGATTTATAATTATTATAATTATTATACTTATAATTGCAAGTTATTTAAATGTTACATGTGTGACAAATGAAACTATATAATAAGGAAGTTATAAAAATAAACTAGTATGGGAATTATATGTTCAGCCAAATAAGGCCTTGTGGCCTTTGGGGTTTTTTTTAGCTGACATCTTTTGGTTTTGATAACTGAAGAGTACGTGAGTATAGAGAGAGAGATGAGTAAGAAGAGAGAAGAAGAGAGAAAAACACAGAGAGTGAGAGCTTGAGAGAATTCTCTGAGATTGTCTAGAAGAGGGAGAAGGATTGCTAAAGCTTGTGACCATCTTGCAAAGAAATCAAGCATTGAAGGTATAAAAACCGAAGTTTATGTTCTAAATTTCTAATATGGGATTGTGTGAATTTGATAATTGTGTTGTAGAAGGTTCATAATCTGTTATATGTTGTCTTCAAAAGGTTTTAAAGTATCAAATTCATGGAAAATGGGTTTGAAGAAGAAAAGTAAATATTAGTGTGTATTCATGTGATATGGCTTAAGAAAGTAAGAAATTTTTATCCAATATGTGTTATAATCTGTGAATTGATGTTTGATAGTGATAATATGTGAAGAAACGAAAACAACGAAAGTTAAACGAACCAATTTGGTTGAGAAAGCGAATTAAGTAGTTTGAGCAATTAAGCTAAATTGTTAAATATGAACAATTAGTATGAACATGAGTTATAGATTTATTTTTTGGGTTAGTTAATGTTTATGATAATTATTGGGTAGTTGGTATGTTGTAGTTTTATGAGTTACGAACTTATAGAATCGAAAATGAACTAAATTGGATGAGTATAACTCATGTTATGATCATCGGAAGGGGTTCAGAAGTGCTGTAAAATCGCGTAGAAGCGAGCACGAGTGGTCAGATTGCTTCCTGGTAGGCCTCACAGGCCAATTGGGATGCATCATCGATCTTGATGGTACTCGACGACTCTTGTGGTAAATTAAGCATAACCTTTTCATACGAACTCCGATTGAGGTGATTCAAGATGATCCAGAACGAGGACGAATAGACCTTCAACTTTTGCTCTTTAAGTGTTTCAATTTGAGAATGTTAGGAAGGGTAAAAATAGTCATCTTTGTGACTGTTACGTATTCGGAGGCGATCAGAGGGTGTCGAACGAGTAATACGCAAGTATAGTGCTCCCGACGATAGAATATGTTATTCTAAGTGGTGTAACATGAAAATGAATGATATTATACATGATGTATAAGATTTACTTGCTCATATAGAAAACATTAACATGACTTAGTATGTGTTTTGAAAAGAAACTTAGACGTTTTAAAAATATTATTCATGAGCATTGTATTGTCTAAACTTCTGTACTTGTAGGATGACATACTAGTAACTTTTGGGTCTTTAAACATGGCTTATATGTGCAAACATGATAAGATTTTTATGCCTCTAGGCATGATGGGTACGTGCACACTATTAGATAGACATACTATGAACTATACATGTCTTAAAGTAAGATTTCAAGTCATAAACCATGCTAGTCATATGATTACATATAAGCATGTATATTGAAAGTTTTTTAACCTCTTTGGTGGTCATATAGTTAGGCCCTTGTTATATGAACTTATTTAGCCGTGAAATAAATGGCAATAAAGCTATAAAGTGTAAAATAACTTAAGCTAAATAAAAGAGGCACCAAACTTGGGCTAAGACCTCATAACATGTGGGTAAGATATGTGTTAACAGTTATGCATGCTAAGAACCAAGATGAAACTAGAAAATACTCAACTCTGGTTTGGCGGGGGGACAGTAGCAGATTCTTGTAGTCCCTAAGCTTTATCCAGAGAACATACTACGCCCATGCATGTTGATGATGCTGATTATTTTAACTTTGATCTGAACCTTAAAGCATATGTGTAATGAATGTCTAAATCTATAATACTTGACATAGATGATGTTTAAGCATGAGATCATGTAATGGTTATATAAAACATAGAGTTGTTAAATTTTATTAAAGTTGTAAAATGTAAGAACGATGTAGATCGCGTATCTATGAACTTTAAATATGTGTCGAACACATAGTGAGTCAAGTGTGTGGATGATATATATGAATGTTGATGTCATGTATGAGTGGTTAAGGTATACCTATATATACCTAGCTATTCTAAGAGTATGATGAGAATTTGAAAGGTTGGTTTTACAAACCTAGTTAGGAAACAATGTAACGTTACTGTTATATTAAGAATGTATGGAATATAGGACTAATGGATGTGAATCCATGATTATATAACTGTGTAGGATTACACAAAGTGAAGATAAGCATTAAGCAGTTAAGTCGTAGTTCATAAACTACGAATCAGGCAAGTCTTTCAGTTCCTATTTGTTATGTGAATTTGATTGGTATAAATCTTTATTGGAAAGAGCATGATGTGTTATATATATGTTGAATGTGTGAAATGTTAAAGTCAACTTATGACTACGTTGATTGAGTAAAGCATGATGATTGAGTAAGGAACTCAATCTTTATACATCTTTATACTTGTTATATGAACTGTAATATGTATGTTATGTTAGTCCAATGTTTATGAGATATATGTTGAGCATGTTATTATGTGCTATGTGATGCATGAAAACTATTAGATTTTGCTAGGTTTGTCGAGCTCAACCTTGCAAATAACCACTTTGCTTGAGTTCGAGATTCAAGGTAAAGTTATGTGTTACTTGAAAGACATGAATCGAGATGTGATACTTGAAGATTTATACACTTTGGTTGTGTTATTATTATTTGAACCATGTTTAAGGTTTGAATAATGTATTAATGTTGAATTGTAATATTATTTTGCAATGTAAACTATTGTAGTATTAAAATGATTACGAGATATTTAGATGTAAAGGTTGAAAGTTCTGGGAACGAGAATAGTTTGTAATAGAAAATTTTAATTGTAATAGAAAATTTTAATTATTCCGCAAATTTCAATGGTTGTATTATGGTTTAATGATGTAAAAATTAGAGGTTGAATGTATTATTAACAATCGAAGACGAGAATTAAATTGTATGAATTTTGGGGTTGTTACAGTTTGTATCAGAGCTATAGGTTATAAACCTTAGGTATGAGTACCCTAGGCTATAACCTTAGAAAATAAAGCAGAAGATGATAAAGAAGTTAAGAATAGAAGGTTATATTTAAGTATGGTACAATTGTATTCTTTGATAGTTGATGTATGGTATCTGGGCTAAACAATTCCTTCATAGAGCGGAGGTATATACGAACTAGCAACTCGGAACCTAGTTTGTTGGTTATTTGTGGGAAACCACTCAGCGTACCATATTGAAACTGTTAGAGATTCGATGTGTACCAAGTATAGAAAATGGATACGTATGATGAAAAGGGAAAGAAATAGGATCGTAAAACAAAACGATCACGAGTTAAGAAAAGAATTTTAAGGGAAATGATTATAGAATAAGATCACGACGTGATCAATTTAAGTTATAAAAGAAAGATGGTCTGTAATGTTTGAAAAATTATAGCTTGATGCTATGAAGATGATGTACTATGAAATAGTACAAGATAAACTCATGGGGAGTTATTGATAATGGGATACGAAGAATTCGTATAAAGCAGAGAGCAAGTTATAAGCAAGATAGAGTTAGGCGGGATTGAAATTGAGGACTCATGTGATGGTTGAGTTGTAAAAATCTTTGTATGGGCGAGGGTTTTGTGTTTGCACTCATTTTACCCATTTAATATTCGCGTATACTCAACCTTCACGTTGGTTCAAGTGTTCAACGCTTACATTTCATTCTAGCATTCTCATCCAACTCACATTCGGCTTTCATAAATCTCATTACCGTTCACTACGGTTTTCCTTGATAATTCATATCTTACTTACTACTCCCGTCAATGTCTAAGTCATACAACTAATGTATACTTAGAACGTTCGCTCAATGTGAATATGATTCACGAGAATCGTTTACGTATTCAACATTTACGTTACTTGCCCCTTAATTCTATTCAACCTTCATCCAAGGTTTTAATTACTTTAATTCATTACTCGTCACCTGAACCCAATGTTCATTATTCTTTCCTAATGTCAAAGCCATACGGTTCGTTGTATGCTAAGACCGATCGTTCAACGCAACAACATTGCATTCACAGCGTCTAAACGCTTTACATTCTTCTCTCATTACCATGTCTTAACATCAAAATGTTATACATTACGCTCGCCAATCAACGTCCAAGGAATCACCATTAAAGCAATCCCCCACATTCAATTATCGCGACTACGGTCCCCGGATATTTGTTCCGTAACCTGCGTCTACGTTCTTTATCTTTTAATCTCATTTAATCTTTTTGTTCAACCTTATTAAAAGGCTTAATACACTTGATTAAGTGTTACATTAGTTGAACTATATGTTCATATTTCTTTCTTGCACATCCCCTAGTAATTGAGCAATAAAAATCTCATTTCTGAGCATTGCCACCGCTGCCGTGACTGCGCACTTTCACTCTCTTCACTAAGACTCACGTCATTGCGGTGCGAGTTAGCGATGTCGGCTCTCCGATGGCTCTGGCGCCATAACGCCACTATAAGGCATGGTGGTATTTGCGTCAAGGTCGCCAAGCCCTAATCTTAGAAAAATTTTCTAAATCTTTTGCAAGCTTGAAACGATGATTTTGAAATCTCATATCTTATTCATTATAACTCGGAACGAGGTCATTCCAAAGCCATTCTCTTCCTTATCTTATGTACTTCGATTTCCCTTGGGTAGAACATTTTTCTGAATCCGTTAACGTGCCATTCAATTGCTTAATCTTTGCTCTTCGTTCATTTTACGGTTATTAACGTTCTTCGTTCGTTCATCCGTAATTCGGTCATCTGAACTCAGAATTCGTTCGTTCTTGAGTCCATGACTCACGTTTTATACGTTCTCTTACATTCTTATGAAACCCTACACGTTCGGGTTCATTTACTAACTTTCAAATTCTCGTTCTTCTTTTAAGAAATTTTCGTCATAACTTCGTTATAGCTCAGTTTTAATCCGTTCTTCATGAACGTTTCTAACGTTCCTAACCAAGCAATAAGTAACTAACTTATACCTGATGGTTTTAAACTTTTCCATCAACAACAATTATCCTACGATGGTTTTAAATTTGTCCATCAACAACATTCTTCGCGTTCTTCGCGTGTTCCTCATTTTTAATCGATATTTTGGATTACGATTTTACTTTTTCTTGGAATTTGAGGTTATAGAACATCATTCCCTACTTATTAAACCTACTCATTCACAAGATTCATTCGGATCGCTCAAAATCTTTACAAATCTTACACTCCCTTAAGAAATTTATAAACTAAATTTCTAATTCTTATTTCTTCGTTTTCTCATGATTTCAACCATATAAATTCATTCTTAACTTCATCTACTTCTTATCTTCATTAAGCTATGTTTTTGAACATATTAAACTTAAAGAAAAATTATAAGAAATTAGGGTTCGGATTATCGTTCTTCTTTAATCTCCTTCCGTCGGACAAAGCTTGCATTCGAACTAGCTTTTCCACATTCCTCTTCCTCTTCTTCTCCCATCCAAACTCTCTCTCTCTCTCTATCTCTCAAGTGTTGGTTGAAATTTCAAACCAAACAAATGAGCTGAAGGCTTATTTAGGGGTATTTTGGTCATTTTGCCCCTAACCTTCTTACTATTCAAAGCTTAGCCACCAAGTTTACTTGGTGGCCAAGTTGCCACCCCACCTCCTTACATAGCTTCCCATGGAAGCTTCGTACTTTCGCCTTTTCGGTTTTTCATAAAAGCGCTTTTAAAAACTGCAATTCTCGGAATCCAATTTTTTTTGGATATTTCATTATTCCTTTACCGATTAACTATTACGTATTCTTCGGATTTCTGAAAAACTGAAAAACTCTTTTTGGTGTCAAGCGTTTTCCTTCACGTTTTCCCCTAATGTAGTTAAATGAGTGAAAAGTACATAACAAAGATTACTTTTAAATGCGTTTTTATTTTATCCGATTTACGCGTTTTTGAGAAAAACTTTTTATCTACTTACTTAACTTTTCACGATATATTACCATCAAATCTTTCGACTAAATGTCATTTCGACATACCGAACTCTCTAAAAGGCTTAGGTTATTCAAACCCTAACCTATAGTTTTCGTCGGGTGAATAGGGCCTATTTCGTCTTTTTCCCCATAAATATTTTTGTTCCCGGAAAAATTTTATTTTCATCTTAAAAATTCTTACTCGTTCAGTCTAGCTCGTAGCAAGAATCCTCCAGATTAATAATCATCCTAGGTTATAGAACGATTAATAAACACATAGCACAGAATAGTATTAATAAAAATTCATTTTATTAATAACTAATTCTTTAAACTTAAATTCTGGACAATCTGATTTTCTGGGTTGTCACATTCTTCCTCCCTTAAAAAAATTCCTTCCTCGAAATTTCTTAAAACCAAACCCTTACCCGGGTTCTCACATTCTCCCGTTCTTCACAGAATTTTGTCCTCGAAATTTTAGCTTACCCTTTTTCTCAACTTCTCTTCAAAGAAGTTCTTATCTTTCATACATTCCCTACCCTTCATAACTTATCAAGAATCATGAAGTGAAAGGAATAACTAGGAATATAAGGATTCCTTTAAAACATTTCATACTTTTGATGAGGGGTCAAATCGACCATGAACTCTTACTAGGTTTAACAACATTTCACCGTAAACCTTTCTTACATGGTAAGTTTACAATCACAAAGAAGGTAAACTACCTCTTCTATACGTAGGTGATCAACATATCGTATAACCCCATTTCAGGGTATGTTCACCTCAGACTTAATCATTGGATTCCACACCAAAATAATTTGGTTCGGCATAGATCTTCAAAGAAAAACTCGATTTTCTTTTAATCATGGCATACCATTCGTCTTAGCTAAATCAAGTAGCTTAGACCCTACCAATAAATTGGACATCAAATTGAAACATTCGTCTAGTCAACTCACTTGACATCGACCAATTCTTTAAATTCTTTTGCAATACATCAAAATGTTACATGACGTCATGATATCGCACTTTTCACAGTACGTTGAGGACTTCGTCATTATACATCATACCATAACGGGTTGTTGATCCTAAGATCACTTCCAACACTAGGTTCAGCTGCATTAATAACTCCATCCTTTTACCATCTTTGCATCAAATGCACTGATGATATAAAATTCATTTTGATATTTTAAATCAATTTCTGTCTAGCCGAATCAACTAGTATAGACATATCAAGAATAGTTCTTTTAAAATCCATTGGTTCCAAAAATTAAACCAATTCTTTCATTTTCCAAAACGTGCACTTCAGCACGAATTCAAGAAACTTCGAAATCTAGCATAACTAGATGACTTGGAATATCTTATCCTCCATCTTCCTTCATTGTCTTACTTATGACAATACTTAATCTTCTCTAGCACCTTCAATGCTAAGTCTACTAAAAATAACTCATTTTAGTCTAAACATTCCTATACCTTAGTACAATCCATCAACTTACCACACATTATGAGTTCAGGAACTTTCCAAAATAATATGAGTTTAAGAACTATCCCAGACAGACCATAGGCGTCCATTCACTGAGAAGTTCAAAAACATACCACATAATTATGAGTCATGAACTTACCATAAGTATGAGTTTCAAGAACTCGCACCTACCTTATCATTCTCTACCTATCAACTATATACATGAGAAAAGATTCACCTTCTCGTCATATACATCTTGATAGCGTGACCAATTTCAATGATTATCACTGTAATAAACTGAGTGGTTGTTACACCAAAGCATAAACCTCTGCCCATACAAAGATTCATACAACTCAGCTATCACATGAGTCCTCAATTGAAATCTTACAACTTCTAACTTTCTCTTTACTTAATACGAATTTTCTTTAATTCGTATTCTATCCTTTACAACTCAATCTGAAGTTCTTTCTTCCGCACTTTACTTCAGTAGTACCATTCATTCATAGCATTGGCTATAAATCATTCATCGTTTAACAGCTCATCTGATACTATGATTTACTATGATCACATGGTGATCTTCTTATCCTTCTCTCTACGATTATAGTCTTAGGTACACATACCTAAGATTTATAACCTATTAGCTTTGATACCAACCGGTAACGCCCCGAAATCCGGTCTATTTTCACATTCGGATTCCGTACGTCACTATCCCATCTTCTTCCAAACATACGTCATTATATAGCTAAATATAACAACATACATCCTCAAATCCCAGGTTCTAAAACCTTAAAACCTCTTTCATTACAAATAACTATAATTACATTATTCTTTACATCTTTTACAAGTGACTTTTATCCGCCACCAAGGATACATAATCATTCATTAAACTATTCTATAGTTTAATTCTATCATTCTATATTACAGGTCTTCGCTTGATCTTCACGCACATTCATATAATGAATAGCACTTCTTCTGGATATCGATCAGCTTGATCTTTTCGGGATCCTTAAGTTCTTTCTAACATCGTTCGCTGAAAATATTTTTATTTAAAGTAAGTGTGAGCATTCAATTGCCCAGCAAGTCATAGCAGTTGAACAAATAACTTTAAGAATTCAAACATTCTTGTAAGACTTCAATAACCGAACAAAGGTTATGAAGCAGCTTGAATAATAGGAATAATCTTGATTCCTATCATTTTAACACATTAGTTACATTCCCTTTGAAATACTTTCATTCTCTACTCTCTTTCATACACATTCTGTCTAGCTAGAATCAACAGCACAGACTTAACAATAACGGTTAATATATAAACAGAACATGCTCATATTGAACAATTCAATCACAGAACAGTTTATATCATAGAAACACCGAAGTGTTCACATTGTGGCACAAGGCCTCATATATTCCAACACCTTGTACAAATATCACACATTTGCACATAGACGCAGAACTTCTCAAGTTCAACATCCGAGAAGTTTTAGAAACTAGCATTCATTTAAAATATGAATGAAGTTAGGAAACTTGCCTTACTTACGCACTCATGACTTATAGTTTCTGTTGAATCGCTCATTCCAATTCCTATGTAACACATAAGGAAATAACACATATACCAATTAGTCATATACTTGACTTATGCATTGGTTTGCTTTACTTTACTTCTTAGGGTTCACGTTCTTACAAACTAAGTTTACGCGACCAACTTCCTTTACCGGTTTACGGCTTCTTAACATACGGAGATGTCTTACCCAATACATTCATCATCTTTGATGATTTATATTCTTATCTTCTTCTTATAACTCTTCTAGGACTCAGCACACATCATGTCTCTGCTAGTAGTCCATATGGTACTCTGAGTGATTTCCCACAAACAACCAACAAACAAGTTCCCGTCCTCTCTACCTCCGCCCATAACAAATGAGTTAGATCGATTGCCAGTTTTGTATATACCTTCGCTCTCTGAAGGAATTGTTTAGCCCAGCTCCCATATGTCAACCATCAAAGGTTACGATTGTACTAGAACCTAAATTCATCTTAACTTACCCGAACTATTAAATTATAATGTTCGTTAAGTCAATTTTTTATTCCTTATGGCTTTCTGGCAACTAAATGCCATACCTCAGGATTCATTCTTTATCATCTAAGTCATACAATCTTTTGTATACTTAGGAGGATCATTCAATATTCATTCTACGCATTTATAGCATTAAGCATTTTATATTACCTTATTCTTATCTTACAACGTCCGATTCATTCGACTCGAAACGTCATCCATGTTATAAACATTAACTCGGCTTCTTTACGTTATACGCACTTGTCTTTAATTTAGCTTCTTCACCATTCACGGGTTTAATCATTGGTCTTGATTATCCTACGGTCAAACCATACACGGAGTGTAGGTTTTACCCATTTAATATTCGCATATACTCAACCTTAACGTCGGTTCAAGTGTTCAACGCTTACATTTCATTCTAGCATTCTCATCCGACTCACATTCGGCTTTCATAAATCTCATTACCATTCGCTACGGCTTTCCTTGATAATTCATATCTTACTTACTACTCCCGTCAACGTCTAAGTCATACAACTAATGTATACTTAGAACGTTCGCTCAATGTGAATACGATTCACGAGAATCATTTACGTATTCAACATTTACGTTAGTTACCTCTTAATTCTATTCAACCTTCATCCAAGGTTTTAATTACTTTCATTCATTACTCGTCACCTGAACCCCATGTTCATTATTCTTTCCTAATGTCAAAGCCATACGGTTCGTTGTATGCTAAGACCGATCGCTCATCGCAACAACGTTGCATTCACAGCATCTAAATGCTTTACATTCATCTCTCATTACCATGTCATAACATCGAAATGTTATACATTACGCTCGTCAATCAACGTCTAAGGAATCACCATCAAAGCAATCCCTCACGTTCAATTATTGCGACTACGATCCCCGGATATTTATTCCGTAACCTGCGTCTACGTTCTTTATCTTTTAATCTCATTTAATCTTTTCGTTCAACCTTCTTAAAAGGCTTAATACACTTGATTAAGTGTTACATTAGTTGAACTATATTTTCATATTTCTTTCTTGCACATCCCCTAGTAATTGAGTAGTAAAAATCTCATTTACGGGGCATTGCCACCACCAAGTCTTCTTGACGCCACTCTCTTCACTAAGACTTGCATTGCGGCGTGAGTTAACGATGTCGGCTCTCCGATGCAGCGGCTGCGGTGCCACCTTACAAGGCATGGTATTGGGCTGGCTGCGGCCAAGCCCTAATCTTAGAAAAATTTTCTAAATCTTTTGCAAGCTTGAGACGATGATTTTGAAATCTCATATCTTATTCATTATAACTCGCAACGAGGTCATTCCAAAGCCATTCTCTTCCTTATCTTACGTACTTCGATTTCCCTCCCACAGAACTTTGTTCTGAATCCGTTAACGTGCCATTCAATTGGCTTAATCTTCGCTCTTTGTTCATTTTACGATTATTAACGTTCTTCGTTCGTTTGTCCGTAATTCGGTCATCCGAACTCGGAATTTGTTCGTTCTTGTGTCCACGACTCATGTTTTATACATTCTCTTACATTCTTTTGAAACCCTACACGTTCGGTGTGATGCTCCCAAAATAGGTCCAATCCATCCAACCTATTCTGAGTCGCCAAATACATGGTACAGAAAACAACTACAACTTTAGTACTACAATTGTCGTGCAAAATACAACAACACATTTACTGTGAGTGTTAATACCAACTGTGACTCATGTCCCAACTATGTACAACACTTCACATTGATACATTACATAAACGTACAGTCAATAACTGTTTTAGAAATTAAAATCTTTGGGAAGTGCTTAAGGAAACCTTCGTACATAGGAGGCCATGAATCTAAGTTATAATAGATATCATATGTCTAGAGAATTATCCTTGGTTGATCCAATAGACCCCAAAGAAAAACGAGAAGATTACTATCATATTCCTTCCAATGGTGAGTCTTCTCTTGACATATAACTATCTCCACCGTTTGCGATTGAACATTATGTTTCAACCAAACTCCAAGATCATATAGGTAGTGCTCGTAGATATACTCAGCAAGTGGATGTGCACAACCCTATCTTATGATAACACGAGGTTGTATGTCATTAAACATCTTGTATGATAATGACAAAACACCCTTCCAAAATTGGGTTCGCCTCACCCTATTCGGTTCACCAAAATTAAATATCAAATGACGTATACAATACGACACACTTATCTAAAGTTCTCAATAAAATTATTTACATACTATTTAGGGAGAACCTCAACAACTATAGACCACCGTTCTATTCCCCTGTTATCCCCGCTCGACTCGGCAACACTCTTATTACCTGAAAGGAATTATGAAGCAAAAGGGTGAGCACAACTAGCTCAGTAAAGAATATTATGACTAAAGATAATTAAATTATCAATAGCCTTCATCAGTAATAAATTAGAGATTTAGAACATATGGTAGATGATAAAACTTTTCAACCATAGTTGCAGCGGAACGAGCAATCCATTAAAAGAGTCAAATAGACCATAATGTCTATTATATTCTCTATGTTAAAAGTCCACCAACAATGTTTTATCCCTGTAACATCAATCAACAGTTCATGTCCACAATCAAATGAATAACTCATAATCATATTTGTGGTTCCAAATTCCTCTTCTCATCCAGGACGAAGATAATTTACATCACCTGTCTTTACTTGAAACATCAAAGATCATGGTTATACCAATTCATAGTTCATGTTCATAATCATACTAATAAGTTCATCTTTGCACTACGGGCCAAAGATATTCATTAACAGTTCATCTTTGCACTACAGGTCAAAGATATTCAGCAACGGGTCATCTTTGCACTACAGGCCAAAGATATTCATTAACAGGTCATCTTTGCACTACTGGCTAAAGATATTCATAAATAATTCATCTTTGCACTACAGGCCAAAGATATTAATATCTCAAAGGAATACATAATCATTTCAGAATTTATATAAACCATAATTATAACCATGTTGATCAATTCACCTTTGCACTTAAGCTAAAAATATTCAATTGTAAATTCAATGGTCATGATCATACCAATCAATAATTCATCTTTGTACTACTGGCCAAAGAGAAACCATAGTCACGATCATACCAATAATCTACCCATCTTTACACTTAAGTCAAAGAGAAATATCATCATTAGAGTTATAAAAATGTTATATATGATAATAAAAACAATACGATTAACAACTGCATTTAATTTCAAAAGTAAGATTCATAAATCAATGATTTCATAACACCTTAATCCAAATATTATAAATCACTTAATAATCTCATAATCTAATATTATTAATACTACCAAAATATTTTAATCATTTCTTAAACTTATAAACAATTTATTTTAATTGTTTACACTTTACTAATTAATGCATTTAATCATACTAAAATGCCAAACTCATAAGATTTCATCACCAATAACCAAAAATCTCATCAAAAATCTGCATATACCATATATAGGATTCCCAAGCCATAAAATCCTATTTTTCAATTTTGTTACTTCACATAACATATTTAATTTATTTACTCATAACTAGTCCATTTTCATGAAAAATACCAAACCAATTTCAAAAATATTTCTTTTCTGGGATTTAGCATAATATGGTCCCATATTAAACATATATTTTTCTCGAAATTTTTAAAATTCATTTACTATTTTTCATATGGCCAAAACTGCTGAATATTTAGACATTTATCATAAATTGTACTTTTGTCCAAAAATTCCAAAATTTACACAATATACTGATGTTATATAGATGTACTCCCAATAAAAATTTCACCAATTTTGTAGTTAACCACAAGGAGTTATAAGGGTTTACTTTTAAAATAGTCTTTTCTCATAAAATCCATAACTCCTAATCTATCCATCCAAAATTCGTCATTTTTGGACACAATCGAGAAAACTCATCAAAATATCATTTCAAATTTTTCAAGAATTTTTGAAGATCAGAAAAATTACAAAACTGAAGAAATATAATAACCCTTAAAATCTCTTACCTCAAAAAAGATACTTTTCCCGACCAAAATGTAAAAGTAGAAGGAACCTTGCACTGAATATCAACTCTCAAAGTATCTAAATACTAACAAAATACTCTTGATAATATAGAGAGAGAAAGAGAGAAAGATTATGTTTCTGGTGTGATTTTCAATTCTAACTTAGCACTCTATTTATAGGAAAATGTTAGCACGCCGAAGCAGACTTGACCTGCTACCTGATGGCTTTACCTGCTACTGTTGCCACCCACCACATTTGAATTAGAATTTTAGCACATTTCTTCACCAACCATAGGTGGGGCCCACGCATTCTAGAATTTTCCACCAAAATGATAAATTCTGAAACTTCAATAATTTCTGAACTAGTCACCTCTTAAAATTCATAACAAATCATACCTTCATTTTTAACGGTTCAAAATTTGTGGACATATACTCAACTTATATATATATAACATATCCAAAAATCACAACGATCAGCGGTCGGATTAAAAATTATAACTCACATGATATATCACAAGAACACTTTGGTTTAATTTTTAATACCTCCTTTTCAAATAAAAAATCTTGATAAAACACCTCAACATTAATTCCTTCATTTATAACCACATAAATAAATCCATCATTTATATCCGTATCAAATAAATATTTCCTTATCATATAAATCAATAATTAATTATTCACAAATAATATTACAAAATCACAATTATGACAATCAAGCCGTTCCCAGGAAAGAGGGGGCTTTCCGATAAGGATTTCTCCGTACTGGCGCGTAATTAGGTGACCAAACCTCTCCTTAGACAAAACTTTCTAGACATTGCCAGTAATGCTATCTAATAATATTATTCAAATAATATGAATTATTCATCTGATAATGGGAAATATTGTGCAGTGACAATTATTGAAACAACAATAATATTAAATATCAACGCAACAATTATTGAATCAATAAAATAGAATATTAAATAGTAATTACTGTAATAATTATTGAGTAGTGCCTTCTTACGTAAGAATCAATAATTCAAAAATCTTTTTATGCAATACTGGTGCTTCTTTGTGCAACCACGATATTATCGTATTTTAAACCATCGGGTATTCAAGCGAGTGTTAGCAGTAACTACTACGCCGTTATTTATAAAAACTCAAACTTGTCATTTTCTTCATCCAAGTGGTTATTACATTATGGGCCCAACAAATGGGTGTCTTGTCGTAAATGCGAATATTCAAACAACAAGAATATTCCACGACCAAACGAATATTTCCCGACAGAAATGAGTATTTTATAACCACTTGCGTATTTTGAAAACTTTACATATATCACTCTTAACTTCAAATTTTTTTATCAATTTAACCATTTACTAAATAATAATTATAAGAAAAATTGAATAATTTATTTCATAAAATTCGGGGTCTTACAATCTCCCCTCCTTATGAAATTTCGTCTCCGAAATTTACGTACCTGGTATTTCAAAGAGTTAAGAATACCTTGCTTTCATTTAAGATTCCATCTTCCCTGTCATCATGATTTCTCCATTGCTCATCTCCTGTATTTCAGATATCATTCTAGAATACAGCTTCAAAACAAAGGTTAATTGACATATCACAATTTGTCAACTTAAGTAAGAAAATTCAGCTTAGGTAGGACACACACTAGCGAAGGATATTACTCGTCTCTCCCTTCCTAGTTCTAATCCCGGATCTCCGCCAGAGATCATATCCCTAAGCTCTGATACCAAATGTGACACCCCAAAATAGGTCCAATCCATCCAACCTATTCTGAGTTGCCAAATACATGGTACAGAAAACAACTACAACTTTAGTACTACAATTGTAGTCCAAAATACAACACATATACTGTGAGTTTTAATACCAACTGTGACTTATGTCCCAACTATGGACAGCACTTCACATTGATACATTACATAAACGTACAGTCAATAACTGTTTTAGAAATTAAAATCTTTGGGAAGTGCTCAAGGAAACCTTCGTACATAGGAGGCCATGAATCTAAGTTATAATAGATATCATATGTCCAGAGAATTATCCTTGGTTGATCCAATAGACCCCAAAGAAAAACGAGAAGATTACTATCATGTTCCTTCCAATGGCGAGTCTTCTCTTGACATATAACTATCTCCACCGTCTGCGATTGAACATTATGTTTCAACCAAACTCCAAGATCATATAGGTAGTTCTCGTAGATATATTAAACAAGTGGATGTGCACAACCCTGTCTTATGATAACACGAGGTTGTATGTCATTAGACATCTTGTATGATAATGACAAAACACCCTTCCAAAATTGGGTTCGCCTCACCCTATTCGGTTCACCAAAATTAAATATCAAATGACGTATACAATACGACACACGTATCTAAAGTTCTCAATAAAATTATTTCTATACTATTTAGAGAGAACCTCAACAACTATAGACCACCATTCTATTCCCCTGTTATCCGGCTTTCGACCGTGCAACACTCTTATTACACGAAAAGGAATTATGAAGCAAAAGGGTGAGCACAACTAACTCGATAAAGAATATTATAACTAAAGATAATTAAATTATCAATAGCCTTCATCAGTAATAAATCAGAGATTTAGAACATACGGTAGATGATAAAACTTTTCAACCATATTTGCAGCGGAACGAGCAATCCATTAAAAGAGTCAAATAGACCATAATGTCTATTATATTCTCTATGTTAAAAGTCCACCAACAATGTTTTATCCCTATAACATCAATCAACAATTCATGTCCACAATCAAATGAATAACTCATAATCATATTTATGGTTCCAAATTCCTCTTCTCATCCAGGACGAAGATAATTTAGATCACCTGTCTTTACCTGAAACATCAAAGATCATGGTTATACCAATTCATAGTTCCTGCTCATAACCATACTAATAAGTTCATCTTTGCACTCTGAGCCAAAGATATTCATTAATGATTCATCTTTGCACTACAGTGCCAAAGATATTCAAGAATTAAGTCATCTTTGCACTACTGGCCAAAGATATTCATTTAACAGTCATCTTTGCACTCTTGGCCAAAGATATTCATAAACAATTCATCTTTGCACTTGGGCCAAAGATATTAATATCTCAAAGGAATACATAATCATTTCAGAATTTATATAAACCATAATTATAACCATGTTGATCAATTCACCTTTGCACTTAAGCTAAAAATATTCAATTGTAAATTCAATGGTCATGATCATACCAATCAACAATTCATCTTTGCACTACTGGCCAAAGAGAACCCATAGTCACGATCATACCAATAATATACCCATCTTTACACTTAAGTCAAAGAGAAATGTCATCATTAGGGTTATAAAAATGTTATATATGATAATAAAAAACAATACATTCAACAACTGCATTTAATTTCAAAAGTAAGATTCATAAATCAATGATTTCATAACACCTTAATCCAAATATTATAAATCACTTAATAATCTCATAATCTAATATTATTAATACTACCACAATATTTTAATCATTTCTTAAACTTATAAATAATTTATTTTAATTGTTTACACTTTACTAATTAATGCATTTAATCATACTAAAATGCCAAACTCATAAGATTTCATCACCAATAACCAAAAATCTCATCAAAAATCTGCATATACCATATATAGGATTCCCAAGCCATAAAATCCTATTTTTTAATTTTGTTACTTCACATAACATATTTAATTTATTTACTCATAACTAGTCCATTTTCATGAAAAATACCAAATCAGTTTCAAAAATATTTCTTTTCTGGGATTTAGCATAATATGGTCCCATATTAAACATATATTTTTTTCGAAATTTTTAAAATTCATTTACTATTTTTCACATGGCCAAAACTGCTGAATATTTAGACATTTATCATAAATTTTACTTTTGTCCAAAAAATCCGAAATTTACAGAATATACTGATGTTATATAGATGTACTCCCAATAAATATTTTACCAATTTTGGAGTTAACCACAAGAAGTTATAAGGGTTTACTTTTAAAATAGTCTTTTCTCATAAAATCCATAACTCCTAATCTATCCATCCAAAAATCGCCATTTTTGGACACAATCGAGAAAACTCATCAAAATATCATTTCAAATTTTTCCAAAATTTTTAAAGATCAGAAAAATTACGAAACTGAAGAAACATAATAACCCTTAAAATCTCTTACCTCAAAAGAGCCGTACTTCTGACCGGAATGTAAAACCGAAGGAACCTTGCACTGAATATCAACTCTCTAAGAATCTAAATACTCACAAAATACGCTTGATAATATAGAGAGAGAAAGAGAGAAAGCTTATGTTTCTGGTGTGATTTTTAATTCTAACTCAGCACTCTATTTATAGGAAAATGTTAGCACGCCGAAGCAGACTTGACCTTCTACCTGATGGCTTTACCTGCTACTATTGCCACCCACCGCATTTGAATTAGAATTTTAGCACATTTCTTCACCAACCATAGGTGGGGCCCACGCATTCTAGAATTTTCCACCAAAATGATAAATTTCGAAACTTCAATAATTTCTAAACCAGTCACCTCTTAAAATTCATAACAAATCATACGTTCATTTTTAACGGTTCAAAATTTGTGGACATATACTCAACTTATATATATATATATATATATATATATATATATATATATATATATATAACATATCCAAAAATCACAACGATCCAACGGTCGGATTAAAAATTATAACTCACGCAATATATCACAAGAACACTAGTTTGATTTTTATTACCTCCTTTTCGACAAAAATACTGATAAAACACCTCAACATTAATTCCTTCATTTATAACCACATAAATAAATCCATCATTTATATCCGCATCAAATAAATATTTTTTTATCATATAAATCAATAATTAATTATTCACAAATAATATTACAGAATCACAATTATGACAATCAGGTCGTTCCCAGGAAAGAGGGGGCTTTCCGATAAGGATTTCTCCTTACTGGCGCGCAATTAGGTGACCAAACCTCTCCTTAGACAGAACTTTCTAGACATTGCCAATAATGCTATCTAATAATATTATTCAAATAATATGAATTATTCATCTGATAATGGGAAATATTGTGCAGTGATAATTATTGAAACAACAATAATATAAAATATCAACGCAGCAATTATTGAATCAATAAAATAGAATATTGAACAATAATTACTGTAACAATTATTGAGTAGTGCCTTCTTACGTAAGAATCAATAATTCAAAAATACTGTGCAATATCGTGTGCCACTGTGCAACCACGCATATTACTGTATTTAAACCACAGGGTATTCCAACAGTCTTAACGGTAACTACTACGTCGTTGTTTATAAAAACTCAAACTTGTCATTTTCTTCATCCGATAGTTATTCTGTTATGGGCCCACAAATGACTGTGTCGTCGTACGAATATTCCCGACAACAAGAATATTCCATGACCAAATGAATATTCCCCAACAGAAATGAGTATTTTATAATCACTTGCGTATTTTGAAAATTTTACATATATCACTCTTAACTTTAACTTCTTTTTTTTTTATTAATTTAACCATTTACTAAATAATAATTATAAGAAAAATTAAATAATTTATTTCATAAAATTCGGGGTCTTACATTCGGGTTCATTTACTAACTTTCAAATTCTCGTTCTTCTTTTAAAAAAATTTTGCCATAACTTCGTTATAGCTCAGTTTTAATCCGTTCTTCATGAACGTTTCTAACGTTCCTAACCAAGAAATATGCAACTAACTTATACGCGATGGTTTTAAACTTGTCCATCAACAACAATTATCCTATGATGGTTTTAAATTTGTCCATCAACAACATTCTTCGCGTTCTTCGCGTGTTCCTCGTTTTTAATCGATATTTTGGATTACGATTTTACTTTTTCTTGGAA
Source organism: Panax ginseng (assembly GCA_020205605.1). NCBI lineage: Eukaryota > Viridiplantae > Streptophyta > Magnoliopsida > Apiales > Araliaceae > Panax > Panax ginseng. The sequence goes on from CM035139.1 coordinate 99,667,798, forward strand.
TTTAATGTTATAGAACATCATTCCCTACTTATTAAACCTACTCATTCATAAGATTGATTCAGATCGCTCAAAATCCTTACGAATCTTACACTTCCTTAAGAAATTTATAAACTAAATTTTTAATTATTATTTCTTCGTTTTCTCATGATTTCAACCATATGAATTCATTCTTAACTTCATCTACTTCTTATCTTCATTAAGCTATGTTTTTGAACATATTAAACTTAAAGAAAAATTAGAAGAAATTAGGGTTCGAATTACCGTTCTTCTTTAATCTCCTTCCGTCGGACAAAGCATGCATTCGAACTAGCTTTTCCACATTCCTCTTCCTCTTCTTCTCCCATCCGAACTCTCTCTCGCTCTCTATCTCTCAAGTGTTGGTTGAAATTTCAAACCAAACAAATGAGCTGAAGGCTTGTTTATATAGAAAACCAAAGCTAGGGGTATTTTGGTCATTTCACCCCTAACCTTCTTACTATTCAAAGCTTAGCCACCAAGTTTACTTGGTGGCCAAGTGGCCGCCCCACCTCCTTACATAGCTTCCCATGGAAGCTTCGTGCTTCCGTCTTTCGGGTTTCGTCCGACAGTTTTAAAAACTGCGATTCTCGAAATCCAAAATTTTTTGGATATTTCATCATTCCTTTACTGATTAACTATTACGTATTCTTTGGATTTCCAAAAAACTGAAAAAACACTTTTTGGTGTCAAGCGTTTTCCTTCACGTTTTCTCCTAACGTAGTTAAACGAGTGAAAAGTACATAACAGTACTTTTCGTCATTTTTATTTTATCTGATTCTGCACGTTTTTCGAGAAAAACTTTTATCAGCTTGCTTAACTTTTCACGATATATTATCGTCAAATCTTTCGACGGAATGTCATTTCGACATACCAAACTCTTTGAAAGGGTTAGGTTATTCAAACCCTAACCCTTAGGTTTCGTCGGGTGAATAGTGCCTATTTCATCTTTTTCCCCGGAAATATTTTTGTTCCCAGAAATATTTTATTTTCGTCTTGAAAATTCTTACTCATTCAGTCTAGCTCGTAGCCAGAATCCTCCTGATTAATAATCATCCTAGGTTATAGAACAATTAATAAACACAACACAGAATAGTATTAATAAAAATTCATTTTATTAATAACTAATTCTTTAAACTTAAATTCTGGACAATCCGATTTTCTGGGTTGTCACAATCTTTCCTTTCCAGGGAGATACCTTTAAAAACACATACGAGCCTACTTCAAAATCTCGATTTAATCTATGCGTGTCTGCATATTTCTTATGTCTGTCTTGAGCTGTAACAAGACGCATCCGAATAAACTTTACTATATCCGCTGTCTGCTGCACCAATTTTGGTCCTAGCATCCGGCGTTCTCCCACCTCATCCCAATACAATGGTGTTCTACACCTTCTTCCGTACAAAGCTTCATAAGGCAGCATACCTATGCTTGCATGATAACTGTTGTTATACGCAAACTCTACAAGTGGTAGGTGATCATCCCAGCTACCCTTGAAATCCATAACGCAAGATCTCAACATATCTTCTAACATTTGAATTGTTCTCTCGCTCTGCCCATCCGTTTGTGGAAGATACGTTATACTTAACTTCAGCTGCATTCCCAACTGTTCTTATAAACTCCTCCAAAAGTTCGATGTGAATCGTGGATCACGATCTGACACAACCGATACTGGTACTCCATGTCTAGAAATAATTTCCTTAACATAAAGTTTAGCTAATTGGTCTAAGTTATACTTGACCCTAATTGGCAAGAAGTGAGCCGATTTCGTCAACCGGTCCACTATTACCCAAATCGAATCATACCCTTTTCTCGTTGTCAGAAGTCCCACCACGAAGTCCATCATGATATGCTCCCACTTCCATTCTAGAATCTCCAATGACTGTAACAAGCCACTGGGTCGTTGATGTTCGGCCTTAACTTTTTGACAAGTCAAACACCTACTCATATACTCCGCTATTTCTCTCTTCATGTTCGGCCACCAAAAACTCTGTCGAAGGTCTTGATACATCTTTGTACTACCAGGATGTATCGAGTACCTTGAACTATGAGCTTCCTGTAACACTTGATCTTCTAATTTCGTCTCATTCGGAACCCAAATTCTTCCTTCAAATCTTAATAATCCCTCATTATCAAGACTATACTTAATATCCTTTTCATCCGCTAACATCTTCTTCACTTGGTCACACTCATCAGTTTTGAGTTGTACCTCTTTAACTCTCTCTACGATGGTAGATTGCATCTCCGTCGTAAAAAGTATATGCCCTGATTCACTTGGCATCTTCAATTCTATCTCTATCCTATCCATCTCTGTTATTTTGAGTCGTTAGCATAGACAACTTTTCCCGACCCTTCCTACTTAAGGCGTCGGCAACTACATTAGCTTTTCCAGGGTGATACAGGATTTCACAATCATAATCCTTTATCAACTCCAGCCATCTCCTCTGTCTCATATTCAACTCCTTCTTTGTGAAGATATATTTTAGACTCTTATGGTCGGTGTATATCTCACATTTTTCCCCATAAAGATAATGTCTCAATATCTTTAAAGCAAATACTACCGCGGCCAGTTCCAGATCATAAGTAGGGTAAACTTTCTCATAATCCTTCAACTGTCGTGAAGCATACGCAATGACTTTGCCATGCTGCATAAGCACACAACCAAGTCCTTTATGCGAAGCATCACTATACACTACAAAATTTCTTGTGTCATCTGGTAATGACAAAATAGGCGCTTCACTTAATCTTTTCTTCAGTTCATGAAAACTGTCTTCACATTTATCCGTCCATACGTATTTCACCGTCTTCCTTGTTAAGTTAGTCAACGGAGTAGATATCTTCGAAAAATCTTGGATATATCTTCGATAGTATCCCGCTAACCCTAGGAAACTCTGCACCTCAGTCGGCGTTTTTAGTTGTTCCCAGTTCATCACTGCTTCTACCTTCGCTGGATCCACTGAAATCCCCACTTGGTCAATGACATGACCTAAAAACTGCACCTTCTCTAGCTAAAATTCACACTTTGTGAATTTCGCATATAACTTCTCCTTCCTTAGTGTTTCCAACACTAACCTTAGGTGTTCAGCATGATCTTCTGGCATCTTCGAATAAACCAAAATATCATCGATAAACACAACAACGAACTTGTCCAAATATTATTTGAACACTCTGTTTATCATATCCATAAATGCAGCTGGTGCATTAGTCAACCCAAATGACATTACCAGAAACTCTTAATGACCATAACGAGTCCTAAATGCTGTCTTTGGTACATCTCCCTTCCTAACCTTCAATTGGTGATACCCCGTCCACAAATCTATCTTAGAAAAATACTTTTCCCCTTTCAATTGATCAAAGAGATCATCGATCCTGGGCAATGGGTATTTATTCTTTATCGTTAATTTGCTCAACTCTCGGTAGTCGATACAAAGCATTAACGATTCGTCTTTCTTTTTGACAAACAATATCGGTGCCCCCCACGGGGAAACACTTGGTTGAATGTACTTTCTATCCAATAGTTCCTGTAACTGAACCATTAGCTCTTTCATTTCCACAGGCGCCATACGATACGGTGCCCTTGAGACTGGTGCCACTCCAATGTTGCTCCCACTCGCTGGGTGTCAACAACATGACACAGATAACCTACACAACATTTCCTTAAAAGTTTTCTAGTTTGTGTCGTCGTAAGGCAACACGAATGTTCCGACGATTTATTACAGTAAAATATTACAGGAGGTTGTTTTAACGTCCTAATGCTCACACATTTATTTTGGCAATCTATAATTGCTCCATGGTTAATCAACCAATCCATTCCGAGAATTACATCGAATTCTCCTAACTTTATCGATATTAAATATACTGATAACTTACAACCACGTATATCTATGCAACAACTCCTATGAATATCTTCAACAGGAATTATCTCTTCGTTTGCTACCTTAATGATCAAAGGTATAGGCAACTTTTCGGGAAATAATGCTAATCGTCTAGCAAAATCATATGCTATAAACGAACAAGTAGCACCCGAATCAAACAGCACGTAAGCATTTATGTTGTTGATCGGAATAATACCTGTAACTACATCCACTGATGCCACCGCATCTTGGACCGTCATATTAAAGGTGTGGGCCATCGGCCTACCCGGCTGTGCTGGACCACCAATAGCTAACTTACCGCTATTAGTGCCTTTGTTCCCATCCATCCCCTTCTTCGGGCAGTTCTTTGCTATGTGGTTAGTTGATCCACATACAAAGCATCCATGATTTTTCTTTGGATTTGGACAGTTAGGCGAAATGTGCCCTTCTTGTCCACAGTTGTAACATACTGCCTTTCCCTTGAGATAGACTTCTAAGTGATTATTCCCACAGGTTTTACAAGCCTCCATCCTTTTCTTAGGATCCCCTTGTTTTACTTCGGTATTCCCAGAGTTAAAACCCTTCCTCTTTTGACCGTCGCCACTACCACTGGTTCCCTCAGTCTTTATTCCCCCATCAACTTTACCCTTATTTTTCTTATCTTTGTGGTACTGGCTGAGAGCCTCATTCCCACCATCAGGAATTATTTCCTTTTCTAATATGGTCCCAAAGGAAGTACTTTGGAACACAGAAATTTGGCTATAGAGCCAGGGTTTCAAGCCCTGCTCAAACCGTCTAGCCTTTCTTACCTCCGTTTCCACTTGATGTGGAGCAAACCTTGCCAGCTCATTAAACTTGGCAGCATACTGAGGAACCATCATATCCCCTTGCTTTAAATCAAGAAACCATATCTCCATCCTTCCCTGCATGCTTGTGGGAAAATAGTTCTCGAAGAAAATCTCCTTGAGCCTCACCCACATTAGATTTTCTATACCCTAGCCTGGTTTGCCTCCCACCAGAAATTGGCCTCACCCTTCATCATATAGGTTGCAAAGGCAACCTTCTAACCTTCATCAACATTTTCTATCACAAATGCTTTCTCAATCTCTTTCACCCAAGTCTGGGCTTCTATAGGGTCTGTAGTTCCTTTGAACTCCGGCGGACCGACACTTTTGAAATCCTTAAAAGTAGTAGCTACTACTACCCCAGGATTTATGGGTACATTAGCCCCAGTTCTATTAAACGCGTCCATTAAAAGATTAACGAACTCTTGCATTGGATTAACCGGACCTCCTTCCTGTTGATTAACATTAGAATCTTGATTTCTTTGTCTTCTTCTTGGCGGCATTTTGTTGTTTAAGAAAACAATACTTCATTATTACTTTCTTCTTGCTGGTTAGTTATTATTCGTAATAAAACAGTAACTCATAGTCATTACTCAATATGTTCCATAAAAAGACATATATTGATTCATTACTTGTAGTATAATACTCATTGCTTACATTGTACAGCCTAAGCTGATTACATTACTATCCCGCAGTTGCTTTTCAAAAATTGGGATTTACAAAAGACTACCCTTTAATATACAAAAGAGGGTTTTACGTCACTACTAGATACATAATATTTACATATCTAACTATTCTAGCTATTGCTAGATTACATCTGCTGTAGGGCATTCTCAAAATCTTTCTTAGCCAGACCGGCAATAACATCTTGACTAATAGTATGTCGGGTCTGCCCTTCTTCTATCGGATACCTAGCTACTTGTTGTTGGAAATTCACATGAGAACTCCTATGTATATAGGACATCCTCTCTACCTTCTGTTTCTTAGTCTTTAGCTCCTGCTTGAGCTCAAAGACTTCGTATTTCAGCTCGTGGACCTTGTCCTTAGCCAAAATTCGATCATCATGCTTCTCTTCCCACATACCCTCCATACTAGTTTTGTCCTCTCGGACAGCTTGGAGTTCCTCTTTTAACTCCTTAACCTCCTTACAATATTGGACATTTCTATCCAATACTGACATGAATAGTGCCTTCATTGACTTCAGTAGTCAACTCTTACAGAGGTGCTATCCGTCAAAAGACATCATATCCACCTCTTCCTCTAGCATGCCATCAAACACAGACATGTAGTCTAAGTTATCCGAGTCTACAGACTCGATTGCCACCACTTCTAGTTCTACTGCTATGGGATTTAGTAGTATCTCTACCCGATTTACCGAATCCTCGCTTACTACATATATATCTCTATACATTTCATTTTCTCCTAACATCTACAACAAAACAATATAGTTTGATTAGTACACATCAGTAGAATAGTAAAAACACATAACTTAATTATAATGCATTTTTATAGGGTTACTTTTCATCTTTTACTTCTTTGTCTTTTCTTAAGGTTATGACTTAAGGTTCTAATTTCCCCCTTAAGTTTTATAACCTATGCTTTGATACCAACCTGTAACGCCCCCAAATCCGGGTATCTTCCAACCCGACATATGGTGCAATACGGTACTACCATTCATACATTCATTCAATTAAAAAGCCTCAAAAGAACGAACATGACTTCTATTTATTCAAAGTAATATTTACATTTTCCAGGTTCTATACCCATTACAAAGGTTCTTTGTCATAATATCAAAATACATTACAACAATAAACCTATACTATTATATAGACTGATTAACGATCTGCCTTAGCCTTTCCTTTATCCTTATTCGATCCTTCGGGACATTCAGTCTTAGCTGCATTCATATGGTTCAAGCAAGAGTGAGCATAACTAGCTCAGCAAGTATAACAATTCAATAACAACATGTTTGACACATAAGAATCGTATATCTTCAATAACTGAACAATAGTTATGAAGTACTATTGATAATTCAAAATAGCACTTCATCTTTCTTTCAAACTGTTTCACAATGAATAATATCTAGTAAAACATAAACCCCGGTCCAAGACCTTGAGTATTTCGTTCTTTCTTTGAAAAGGACAACCCGACACTAAGTTCGTAAGTCCGGTATTACTTACGAGCACTTCTAGGTGATCAGCCTATAGTACTCTATGTTGATCAACACTACATTCATTAAACGTATTTACGTTTAATTTGTGGCAACCTCACGTGCCTGTTGTAAGACGATAAAACATTTGTTTTATCATTCTCAATCTTCTTTTGAAAACCATATCGAGTAGTTGACAAAAGATAACAACATTTAATAATAGTTGGATAGATTATCAATAATCCACCAAATGCATTAAGTCTAGCCAAAAAAGTTGGCTTTAACTCCATCATACATTAATTCATGCGTAAGGATACATGAATTTCAAGACTTGTTCAGATTGAACCGATACAAGGGTTAGAATACTTGCCTTTAGCGTCTGCTACGATATAATTACTTTATGTTCAAGTCTTTAGAGTCTCTACAATACATGATCACATAATGTATCATATTAGGTTATATATATAATCAAGTATGTATATGATTCTATCTTACCCTTCTTCTCAATCCAATCATACATTAGATTCGATTACTAATAATCCCGGCTTATCATTTATATTATATTCATAATTGAATAGGTTATCAACAACCTTTACATACCATTCTCAAGGTTTAACAATGTTACTTTAAGTTCCTTAAGGTAAGTTTACTTTGAATTAACCACATTTCTTTCTTTGTATTCATAAACATTCCTTACTATCTTTGATCTAGTCGAAATTTGCTACGCCAACTTGTTCTCCTTAAGCTACTGAGGCGAAATTCTGATAACAAAGTCCCGGACTTGGCTGCTTGCCATGAGTCCTTACGATGATGCTCTATTGTGCGCGCCACTTTCGATGAGTCATAGACTATTCATGGTAGCCTTTATGAAATGACAAATTGGCCTTAATGGCGGCACCGCTAGCTAGCTCTGTGCACCCGATAGTTTGACAGTTTTTCAACTTTGTGAAATTCTCAGGCTCATAACTTCTTCGTTATAAGTCCGAATTGGCTCGTTCAAAAGCCTACGGTTCACAAATTATATACTCTACGCGTTCATGCAAGAATTTTATCTATTTGACTTCGTTTGCTAAAAATTCAACTATTAGTTCATTTTTAACAAAAACGATAAAAGTTCGTGAACGTTCAATGCTCGTTTCTTCATTCTAAGTCAGAATTCAGTCATTTTTGAGTCCGCAACTCTAAAATGCCAAATATGACTCATCTCCATCGAAAACCAACGTTTCTGAATTCAAAAACAAAATTTGACTTCTATTCCGAGAATTTCACGAATTCGACGATTATCGTCCAATCGGGCAATTTTCGGCAAATCTTCATTACTTATGATTTGTTCATTACTTTAAATGAATTCAATTCATCATATGAACATCTCAACATACTTATTACATCAACTTATTTTCATGTTGGATTTTGACTTATTCTACCATGAGCTTATAACTTGTTAAAGTATAAACTATTTATAGCTTTATTGTTCATAACTTATGATAATTAAAGTCTTTTAATCATCATCCTTATATGCTCTCAATACATAGTTTCATTCATGTATACTTGATACATATTCATACAAGTTCTTTACTTTCATACTACTTCTTAAAATAAACTCATAACAAGTTCATATTACTTCTTCATAAGTTTATAACTTATGCTAGTTTAAATGACTTATTTCTGACTTTAGCGGCTTAAGTTCATTTAATTAATCATTCTTCTTAGTTCTTAACATCCATGCTCACTAATCCATACTTTTCTTATCAACCTATCATGGTAGAGATAGAAGATAAATGGAGAAGAAATCTTACCCTTTGAAGTTCTTGTGAATAAGTCTTCTTCTTCTTCTCACAAATGGAAGTAGCTTATTCTTGCTTATTCTCTCTAACACTTAAGCACTTTGTAAGTTACTAGATTATTTGAACAAGTAACAAATGGCTAGCAATCTCCTTCTATTTATATAATTTCCAAAGCTAGGGTAGTTTAGTCAAAACACAATCCCACCTCCTTAAGCCACCTCCTTACTATTCATTACTTGTTAATCACAACTTTTATCTTTTGCTTGACCATTACACCTAAGTCTTGGTCATCACACATAATACTTGGTTACCAAGATTAACCTAATAACATGGTTTGCCCCATGGGTCACTACAACTCATTGGATCCTAGCTTGGGCTTGGATTAACTTACTTCCCTTTTGGGCTTGTATTAATAAACATTGATTTGTTCATTAATTAACCTTTGGGCCTTACCATTTATTTACTTGGTCTTGTAGAATTTCCTAACAAATCCTACAAGTCCAATACCATTGCTTAATACATATACATATTATTTACGTATTATTTTTGTATTCTATCTCGTATACAAATTCTTTATATATGATAATCCATCATTCATACAAACCCGTATAATACTTCGTATTATACTCATTTTCATTACCTCGTACAATACTTAAGTATCAAAGATTATTACTTAACTTATTAATAAATCACTTTCCTTAACATCCTCACTTTATGTCCGCAAGAGAAATATTTCGTTTTCCATACTTAGATTATTATTACATAATTCATCTTACCTTGACATTCTATCATTACGTATTTCTCGAAAATTCAAAAATAATTCCTGAGCAAACACCGATGAATAGTGTTTTTCAGAAAATTTCTCGAAAAACTTTTATTTTCGTCTTGGAAATTTAAACACTATAATTCCCTCACGTAGCTCAAATACTACGACATTCTAACATCATTAGGTTATATAATGACTACCATCTTGATAACACATAGAATATAATTTTATTTATTATTTAATTCAATAAAATTATTTTACAATAAAATCCAAATTTCTCGATCATTATAGTAGAAGATAGGGAAAATGTCCTATATTCATAAGAGTTCTCATACAAATTTCCAGCAACAGGTAGCTGGTTATCCTGTAGAGGTAGGCGGAGCATGATACTTATCGGTAGTGATATTATTGTCGGTCTTGCCAAGGCAGATTTTGATAATGCCTTATGGCAGATGTGATCTAGTAGTAGATAGAGTAGTTTAGGTATGTAAATATTTTGTATTTAGTAGTGATGTAAAGCCCTCTTTTGTATAACAAAGGGTAGTCTTTTGTAAATCCAAATTTTTGGAAAGCAATAGCGGAAAAGTAATGTAATCAGCTTAGGCTATGTAATGTAAACGACGTAGTATTATACTACAAAGAATGAATAAATATAAACCTTTTTATGGAACACAATGAGAAATGGATGTTGAAGTTATTGTTTAATATCAAATAATAACTAATAAAGAAAGGAATAATAATGAAATGTGTTGTTTATTATATCAGCAAAATGTCATCGAGAAGAGTACAACGTAATCAAGGAGCTAATGTAAATCAACCGGAGGGAGGTCCGGTTAACCCTATGCAAGAGTTTGTTAATCTTTTAACAGCTGCATTTAATAGAATAGGGGCTAATATTCTCGTAAATTCGGGAGTAGCACGAGCTACTCCTTTAAGGATTTTAAGAATGTGGGTCCGCCGGAGTTCAAAGGAACTACGGACCCTATCGAAGCCCAAACGTGGGTGAAAGAAATAGAGAAGGCATTTGTGATAGAAAATGTCGATGAGGCCCAGAAGGTTGCCTTTGCAACCTATATGATGAAGGTAGAGGCCAACTTTTGGTGGGAAGCTAATCAGGCTAGGGTCGGGATTGAGAATCTGACGTGGGTGAGGTTCAAGGAGATATTCTTTGAGAACTACTTTCCCATGAGCATACAGGGAAGGATGGAGATGTGATTTCTTGAGTTGAAACAAGGGGACATGACGGTTCCCCAATACACCGCCAAGTTTAATGAACTGGCAAGGTTCGCTCCTCACCAAGTGGACATCGAGGTTAGGAAGGCGCGATGGTTTGATCAGGGCTTGAAACCCTGGCTCTATAACCGTATTTCGGTGTTCCAAAGTACTTCATTTGGAACTATTTTAGAGAAGGCGATAATCGCCGAAGGTGGTAGTGAGGCTTTGAGCCAATACCACAAGGATAAGAAGAGCAAGGGGAAAGTGGATAGGGGAGTGAAAGTCGAAGGAGCCAACGGTAGTGGCGAGGGATAGAAGAGGAAGGCGTTCAACTCTAGGAATACCATAGTGAAGCAAGTAGACCCAAATAGGAGGATGAAGGCCTGCAAGACCTGTGGGAAGACTCATTTAGGAGTCTGTCTCAAGGGGAAGGCCGTATGCTACAACTGTGGACAGGAAGGGCATATCTCGCCTAATTGTCGAAGTCCTAAAAGGAACCACGGATGCTTTGTGTGTGGATCAACTGACCACATGGAAAAGAACTGCCCGAAGAAGGGGACGGACGGGAACCGGGGCACTAACGGCGGTAAGTTAGCTATTAGTGGTCCAGCGCAGTCGAGTAGGCCGGGTAGGCCAATGGGCCGTACCTTTAATATGACAGTGCAGGATGCAGTTGCATCAGGGGACATCGTTGCAGGTATTATTCCGATCAACGACAGAAATGGTTATGTGCTATTTGATTTGGGTGCTAGTTGTTCGTTTATAGCATGTGATTTTGCTAGACGATTAGGATTACTTCCCAAAAAGTTGCCTATACCTTTAAATATTAAGGTAGCAAACGAAGAAATAATTCATGTTGAAGATGTTCATAGTAGTTGTTTCGTAGATATACGAGGTTGAAAATTATCGGTAGATTTGATACCAATAAAGTTAGGAGAATTCGACGTAATTCTCGGAAAGGATTGGTTAGTTAACCATGGGGAAATTATAGATTGTCAGAAGAAATGTGTGAACCTTAGAACATTAAAACAACCACAGATAGTATTTTACGGGAATAGATCGCCGGGACGTTCGTGTTGTCTAACCATGACACAAACTAGGAAATTATTGAGGAAGGGATGTGTAGGTTATCTGTGTCATGTTGTTGATACTGTTGGATAAAATCTATATACGCACAACACGCAAGTATACGTGGTCAACAAGTAATAAAGTGATAAGTAGAGTATCGTTCCCACATAGATGAATTAGTAATAATCTTAACCTATAATTACCAATTTCCTATTAATCCTAATTTTATTAGACTATTCAACCCAATGATTATAAGTAAAGATTTTAAAGTAAATAATAAAATAAACTACCGCAAACCAATCACAAATATCATAATCTGGAATTTCAAACAATCAATGGAGAAATAGACTTATGATTTCACCCTAAGCCTCACTTTGATTTTAACACCTTCATTCCAATTCAATACATTACTCCAGTTTTTTAATCAAGAACACGAATGTAGTATTAACCACCTCTCAATGAATTAATATCGTATTAACGTAAATCCACAATCAAGATAGAAACACGTTAACACCTTAATCAACTAACTCGCTATATCTCTATTTGAATTACAAGTAAAGAAGGTTGAAGAATAAGTTTTTTATCCGACTACATGCGATGTCAAGCATATCTCTACCTTAACATTCATCACAATTCTGCTACTCACAAAATTCATGAACACATGCTATATCAACTAGGTCTAGATTTGAATATCCTCTCTCGATTCCATCCAATTCAACAAAGAATTGTTGATCAGGCAATTCATATATTCAAGCTCAAATCAATATAGATAAACTGGAAATAGATTATTAAATTGGAAATCAAAGTTTACAAAATCATCGATTCACTTAAAGATCTATCATAAGCCTAAAAAGTGAATTAGTTCATAATAAACGAAATAAATATTGAATAAATCATAGAAATCATTCTTCCAATTACAGATAATAGCCTAAGACGGAGAATATTGAAAAACACCCTTCACGTAGCTTAGAATCGCAATCATCTCGAAAATCTCTTCGAAATACTCCTCCACGCTTTCTATGAAAAACTCAGATTAGATCTTCGTAAAAATGCCTTGTGTGTTGTTTTATTTGTTGTTAATTGAGTAAGTAGATGTCCAACACACAAGTCCCAGCCAAAATTCCCTTCAATTAAAGTTCCATTGACATGCAATGAGCTAGAATCCATGCCCAAGAAGAATTTCAATCATAGCATGACATAACTTCAGATCGACACTTTAGCCGGTACGGGGTTCATGAGTTATCTCACGCACTGTGGCTTCCTTTCTGTCTAGCACATATGAAGACCCCCCTTGACAAGGGTACATAGTATAATACGCCATTCCTACGTGAGCTACCTTTCGTTAATCGAGTAAGAAGACCCTAGCCGGGGTACATAAACCAAATCGCCTCCCGTGAACATCTATTCTCTACACGACATGTTTGTACTTCAAGATTTTGTCCACACTTGCACAAAATGACTTAAAATCATCCTGAATAACTCCAAATACACATTAAATGCCACAACAACCATCCTACACATGAAATAACATAAAAAAGTAAAAACGAACATAATCACAAGAATTTAGCAACAAATAAACATGAAATGGACCTTGATTCACGTATATAAAATCCGCTTATCAAAATCCCCCAAATTTAATCCATGCTAGTCCTCGAGCACAAAACAACTACATACAATGCAATGCCATGAGGTGAAATGAATATGATCTACCTATATGCTTTCGAATCCATCAAGATCGCAGAATCAAGATTATTTTAACGGCCCCAGCAAAAACAAGCAACTATACAATATCAATCACCAAAAACCAATCTACAAATCCATTTTAATCCTTAAATCTCAAGCTATCATCACTGGTATAGTGAGTGTGATCAACATCCATGACAACTACTATAGACTCAAATTCAATACATAACTAATTTCTTAGAAGGAATCATACAATGCAAACTTAAAAATTCCGAAATTAGACAGTTCCAACTAAAACTAAGCAATCACTAATTTTAGAGGTTCAAGCAGGGTACTTATACTTTATTCATATATATCTTCCTTTCTTTTTCTCTCTCTCTATATATATATATTTTCTCTTTTTTTTTCTTTCTTTTTTTTTCGATCGTATACATACCTACATAACTATGCAATGTCTCATCCCATTAGGCTGACAGTGCTACCCCTTAATGAGCTTTCAACCAACGACTCCCAGACCATAAAAGACCTTAGGGCACTAGGTGTAAAGACAATCCCCTCGGGCATACTTGCTCAAGTAACAAAGGCCCCAAAACAAGACTAGTCACGATATATGTACTCTTTTCTCTATAATAAGCTTATATACCCCACATATCATCCCCCAAACTTAGGTTCTTGCTTAAGTTTCTGCCTTCACTGTCTATCCTTGTCGTTTTCTCATTTACTCTAGCATTATCCTTTAGAGACTATTTATGTATTGATTTGAACTGATCAGTCAACAACAATGTTAGTATTCGTGCAATCCTTTTTATACCAGTTTCAAACAAGCTCAAGATTCGATTCATAAACAAAAATTGTTTCAAAGTTCTAGTAATCAACGCTTTATTTGTTAACTTATTAAATACTGAGATGAAAATGACAAAATGCAAACCTAATTACTAAGTACTACTTATGCATGCAAACATGTATTAAAATCCCCCAAACTTAAGTAATACAATGTTCTCATTGGATGAATAATTAAAATAAGTACGTGAGGACTTCCCTGCTATCGCTCAAGTATGAGGTGGTGGTTGTTGCTCTTCTTTGTCTAAATAACTTGGTGGGGCGAAAGATGAGTTCATAGCATCAAACATGTGATCTTGCCTCATTGCTAAGCACCTCATTTCCCGACATGTTGCTTTATTGTGCGCATTTATCTGATTTTGGAAATCAAGGAACTGAGGACTGGATATGGCCTCGGCCTGTGGTACCTGCTCATCCCCTTGATCTTCCATAGCTTCATCATCATTCTCTGATGCCTCTGTAGCATCCACTTCGTCTTCCGACACTGACAAAAAAATAAAGCCCACACAACGTGGATGTGACTCGCCACCTGCCCATACAGAATACCACACTATCATTCTCGAATCAAGCAACGCGAGCGGCATTTGTGTGGGCTCATCGTCGGACCATCTCATCCCTGCATTGCAACACAACCCACATATGAGTGCTGGTTGTGGCAAGTCGCCCGAAAAATTACCACGTAAACACCGGTGGATGGAGGAACAAATAATGGCCCCAACGTCGATAATGAAATCTTGCACAATGGCGTACAACAGTAACGCCTTCTCTTTAGTGACATCCGAGCTATGTTGGGACAAAAGAAATTTAGCGCATAGGAATGCGTACCAGATTTTTCCATACCAGCTAAGGTCCTTGCTATGGAACACGGTGCCCCCCTGCGACCTTTCATCCAAGATGTACCCGACTTTGTCATCTCCATGATTATAGCAACGTGGATGTGACTCGCCACCTGCCCATACAGAATACCGCACTATCATTCTCGAATCAAGCAATGCGAGCGGCATTTGTGTGGGCTCATCGTCGGACCATCTCTTCCCTGCATTGCAACATAACCCACATATAAGTGCTGGTTGTGGCAAGTCGCCCAAAAAATTACCACGTAAACACCGGCGGATGGAGGAACAAATAATGGCCCCAACGTCGATAATGAAATCTTGCACAATGGCGTATAACAGTAACGCCTTCTCTTTAGTGACGTCCGAGGTATGTTGGGACAAAAGCAATTTAGCGCATAGGAATGCGTACCAGATTTTTCCATACCAGCTAAGGTCCTTGCTATGGAACACGGTGCCCCCCTGCGACCTTTCATCCAAGATGTACCCGACTTTGTCATCTCCATGATTATAGCATCAAAGTCCGGATCAGAATTTCGTAGGTGAGAATACTGGCAGTGGCGAGGTACCCTCAGTTGATAGTAGGTGTTGATTGCATCGGCACTGAATGGAAACAACCGACCTCGCACAAACGTGTGAAATGGTTCTTTGTCCTCAGCGTTTGCGTAGAATTCCTTGATAATATTGACAACTGCGGGTTCCGGCTCTTCGGTGAATTTCGTCCACCCCTTTTAATAAATTTGAGGTATCATCTCCCCATCGTTAGGATCCGGTGCCCCCCCGCTCCGGTGTAAGGGCTTTGGTTAGCATGTAGTCATACCGGTCGGCGGCGGCGACACTCACGAATTTTCGGTGATCGAAGGTGCGGGTTGGTTGAGATGGTCGTGAACTCTCCCCCCTTTGGCATTTAGAAGTTGATTGTGAAGCCATGTCTCTCTCTATTGCTGGACTTGCCTTAGCTCTTCCATAAAATTTGCACTTTTATCCTTTCTAGCTCTCTAGTATACTCTATGTTTGCTCTATATCAATTGTTATGAGAGATTTGATATGAGATGTAGGGATTTATATAGTGGTGGAAGAATGTCTACTATTGGTGGAGTGGAGAGGTGTGGTGATTAATGGAGTTAAGGAATTAATGGGAAGTAGAAGTGGTGATAGTGGGTGGTGTTTATGGGATTTAATTGATGTAGTGGGGAAGTGGGGAAGTGGTGTATTATTGGGAATGGGAGAAGTCTGCGTGTAACTGCCACAAGGTGGTTGATTTCGGGACCCTGCCTTGGGGGGTATAGTATCTTGTAAAGGTTCTGCCTCCCCGTGGCTATGTTATTGTCATCTAGATTTAGGGACCCCCTGCCTTGCTGGGGTTGTAATGTCTTTGAGGCACATCTGGCTGCAATGCATGCTTTATCTAACATGTTTGGTGACCCCCACCTTACGTGGTTATAGTTATAGTAAAAAGGTGCATTTTGCCGTGGTTTTGCATATTGTCAGGCTCTTTCTTTTGCTTCACTGTAGTTCACTTTTGCTTCATTTTCCATCCTGCAAAACATAAAACATGAAGATCAGTGAGTTGTTGATAAGATGATGTACTGCGGAGAAATTAACGAGATTTTTATTATTCTACTACCTAGTAATTTAATGAAAACTATGATTAAGCAATTATGAATTAAAAATATGATAAAAGACTAAAGATTGGGTTGCCTCCCAATTAGCGCTTGATTTTAAGTAATTCAGCCTGACTACTTCCTGGTCATGTTGTGTCGGTCAATGTGATGGCGATCACGTCGGTGTTGGCTTCTCTACCCCAATAATGCTTTAAACGTTGTCCGTTGACCTTGAATGTTTCTAGTGGATTGCGACTGTAGAGTTCAACTACGCCATGTGAGAATACCCCCTAGATAGTGAATGGTCCCGACCATCTCGACTTAAGCTTTTCAGGGAACAATCGTAGCCGTCAGTTGAACAAGAGTACTGATTGACCCAGCTTGAATGTTCGATGCAAGATTTTCTGGTCGTGCCATCTTTTTACCTTTTCTTTGTATAGTTTGGCGTTCTCATAGGAGTGAAGGCGAAATTCATCGAGTTCATTCAATTAAAGTAGTCTCTTCTCACCTACAGCTGCTTGATCAAAATTGAGTTTTTGCACGGCCCAATATGCCTTATATTGTAGCTCGACCGGTAAGTGACATACTTTCCCGTATAGTAGTTGGTATGGTGACATCCCGATTGGTGTCTTGTATGCCGTCCTGTATGCCCATAGTGCATCGTCCAATCTAAGTGACCAATCTTTCCGGCTAGGATTCACCATTTTCTCTAATATCTTCTTAACTTCTCTGTTTGATACCTCAGCCTGTCCACTGATTTGAGGGTGATACGATGTAACTACCTTGTGGTTGACCCCATACTTGGCCAAAAGAGCTGTAAATGATTTATTGCAGAAGTGACTACCTTCGTCACTGATTATTGCTCTTGGTGTGCCAAACCTCGTGAAGATGTTCTTTTGTAAGAACTTTAGGACCACCTTGGCATCGTTTAATGGTAATGATGCAGCTTCAACCCACTTCGATACATAATCCACTGCAAGTAGAATATATTGATTGTTCAATGACAAAGGGAATGGGCCCACGAAATCGATACCCCATACGCCAAAGATTTCCACTTCAAGAATCGTTTGTAATGGCATCTCATTCCGTTTCAAAATGTTTCCCCACCCTTTGACACCTATCGCATTATTTGACAAAATGGTGGGCATCCTTGAATAATGTAGGCTAATAGAAACCCGATTGTAACACCTTCGCTGCTGTCCTCTCACTCATATAATGTCCGTCATACGCTGATGAGTGACACTCGTGCAAAATGTTCTTCACTTCACTATATGGGATGCACCGTCGAATCATTTTGTCTGCGCATTGCTTAAACAAATATGGTTCGTCCCACATATACCATTTCACGTAATGAAGAAATTTTCTTTTTTGTTGTCTTGTGAGGTCAGGTGGTAGAATGTTACTCACAAGAAAATTCGCATAATCCCCATACCAAGGAATCTTTGCAGAAATCCCAAATAGTTGTTCATCTGGGAATGACTCATTAATTTCACATTTATCTTCTTTTGCTTTCCCTTGGTTTTCTAGCATAGACAAGTGATCGGCTACTTGATTCTCCGTCCCCTTTCTATCCTTCATTTCTAAGTCAAACTCTTGAAGTAGGAGAATCCACCGGATAAGGCATGGCTTAGCATCCTTTTTCGCTATTAGGTAACGAATCACTGCATAGTCCGTGTAGACTATCACCTTAGTCCCGATCAAGTAAGCCCAAAATTTGTCAAACGCATACACCACTGCAAGCAATTCCTTTTCTGTAGTTGTGTAATTCATTTGAGTTTCTGTAAGTGTTTTGCTTGCATAGTATATGGCGAGAAACACCTTGTCCCATCGTTGGCCCAACACAGCCCTAACTGCGTAGTCACTAGCATCACACATAAGCTCGAACGATATGCTCCAATCAGGTGCGACTATCACGGGGGTTGTAGTCAATTTTTTTCTTCAATAATTCAAATGCTGATTTGCATTCTTCATCAAAACTGAAAAATGGCATCCTTTTCTAACAAACTGCACAGAGGTTTTGCAATTTTAGAGAAGTCTTATATGAACCTCCTATAGAACCCAGCATGCCCTAGAAAACTCCTAATACCCTTCACTGAGCTTGGTGGAGGCAGTTTTTCTATCGTTTCCAGCTTTTCTTTGTCAACCTCCAATCCTTGAGCCGATACCTTATGGCCCAAAATTATTCCCTCTTTAACCATGAAGTGGCATTTTTCCCAATTGAGTACGAGGTTTGTATCCATACATCGTTGCAACACCATGACCAGATTTCCTAAGTAAGTATCAAATTTGTCTCCATAAACTGAAAAATCGTCCATGAAGACTTTAACATTTTTCTCCACCATATCTGAGAAAATCACCATCATACACCGTTGGAAAGTTACAGGTGCATTGCATAACCCAAATGACATCCTCCTGAATGCAAATGTACCGTAAGGGCATGTGAATGTCGTCTTTTCTTGATCTTTTGGAGTGATGACTATCTGGTTATAGCATGAGTACCCATCCAACAAACAGTAATATTGATGTCCCGCCAATCTATCCAACATTTGATCAATAAAGGGCAGCGGGAAATGGTCTTTTCGGGTTGCCTTGTTTAATTTTCTGTAATCCATGCATACCCTCCAACCTGTCACTGTTCTAGTTGGTATTAATTCGTTGTCCTCATTCTGCACCACAGTCATTCCTCCCTTTTTCGGCACGCACTTAACTGGACTAACCCACTTACTATCGGACATCGGGTAGATGATTCCGGCATCCAACCATTTCAAAATTTCATTCTTCATAACTTCCTTCATAATTGGGTTAAGTCGTCGTTGTTGCTCCACCGTAGGTTTTGCCTCATCTTCCATCAATATCTTATGCATGCAAAATGAAGGGCTGATTCCCTTTATATCCGCAATTGTTCACCCGATCGCTGATTTGTGTTCCCTAAGCACCCTCAGCAACTTTTCTTCCTGTAATTCATTAAGTGCAGCAGAAATAATAACAGGTAAAGAATTTGAATTGCCTAAGTATGCATACCTGAGGTGTTTAGGGAGTGGCTTAAGTTCCAACTTTGGTGGCTCTTCCAATGATGGTTTCAGTTTTTCTGCGGTTACCTCCTCCTTGTGCAGTGGTTCAAACGGTGTTCTAAATCTGGAAACTTGTGGCAATTAGTCTAGCATTTGTAAGTAATCCACCAATTCCAGATCATCGACCTCTTCATCCCCCAATAAAGTTGTTTCTAACAGATCGTTGACCAAACTCTTGCTCATATCTTCACTGATGATTTTCTCAATTAAATCCATCTGAAAACATTCTTCCTCATCCGTAGGGAATTTCATGGCCTTAAACACATTAAATTTTATTACTTGATCTTGGACTCTCATAGTGAGTTCTCCTTTTTGTACGTCTATGAGCGTCCTACCCGTGGCCAAGAATGGTCTCCCTAAGATAATTGGGATATTTTTGTCCTCCTCGAAATCCAGAATGATAAAGTCCACGGGGAATATAAACTTATCCACTTTCACTAAAATGTCCTTTACTATGCCTCTCGGATATGTGACTGACCTATCCGCCAACTGTAATGATATATTTGTAGGTCTTGGCGCGGGCAAACCCAATTCTGTGTAAACTGACAATGGCATAAGGTTTACACTCGCCACCAAATCACATAAACACTTGCTGAAATGCATATTCTCGATTGTGCATGGGATAGTGAAGCTCCTCGGGTCCTTCAGTTTTGGTGGTAATTTCTGCTGTAATACCGCATTACACTCCTCTGTTAGTGCAACTGTCTCAAAATCTTCCCATTTATTCTTCCTTGACAGAATCCCTTTCATAAATTTCGCGTAGCTCGGCATTTACTCTAGGGCTTCTGCAAATGGAATATTAATCTGAAGTTTCTTGAACACTTCCAAAAACTTTGCAAATTTCTTGTCTAATTTTTGTTTTTGGATCCTCTGCTGAAATGGTGGTGGTGGATAAGCAATTGTCTTATTGTTTAGCTTTGTTTCCTCCCCTTGCTTATCCTCACCTTTGCTTTCTACAATCACGTTCCTATCGTTAACTTTATCATCTTGAGTCGCTGAATTTTCTGCATTCGTACCCTCAAGATGTTTTCCACTCCACAATGTAATTGCCTGACACTATTCATGGTTACCCTTTGGATTTCTCTCTGTATCGCTTGGTAGGGTCCCTTGTGGCCTGCTATTTAGTGCTAAGGCAATTTGTCCTATCTGATTCTCCAAGTTCTTGATGGATATTACTTAATTTTTCATTGCTGCCTCATTATTAATCATGTACTTCGACACCACTTCCTCGAAATCTGATTTCTTTTCCTGATGTTGAATCGGTTGTTGGTGATTCTGAAACCCCGGGGGATATGACTTTCATGGAGCTTGATTTTGCTGGTTGTTGCTCCACGAGAAATTCGGATGATTCCTATTTCCTTGATTGTATGTGTTCTGGTATGTGTTCTGCGGAATTCTGTTGTAATTACCCACGAACTGCACAGATGCTAGATTAATCGCACATTGATCCGTTGGGTGCTCTCCAGCGCACAACTCGCATATTATTGCCACTTGTTATGCTTGTTGTGCTTGTTGTGCTTGTGCCCCTGTCATCGAATCCAACTTCTTTGAAAGTGCAAAAATCTGTGCTTGTATAGCTGTCACACCATCTACTTTTAACACCCCAGTTGCCTTTGCCTGTGTCATTCTCGCTTGTGGCCACTGGTAGTTATTAGCCGCCATGGTTTCAATTAAATCGTAGGCTTCCTCGTGACTCTTGGTCATGAATGCTCCGCCCAACGCTGCATCAATACTCGTTCTGAGATTCCCATGTAGTTCGTTGTAAAAGGTGTTCATTTGTAGCCACTTGGGCAATCCATGATGCGGGCATTTTCTAAGCAATTCTTTGTATCTCTCCCATGCCTCATATAACGACTCCCCATGTTTCTGCTCAAACATTGTTATCTCGTTCCTCATCTTTGCAGTTTTTGTCGGTGGAAAGAATTTGGCAAGGAATTTCTAAGCTAAATCCTCCTATGTAGTTATAGAATCGGACGGTAGAGAATGCAACCAACTCTTCACCTTGTCTCGTAAAGTGAATGGGAACAAGCGAAGTCTCACCGCCTCATCCGACACCCCATTGCACCTAAAGGTGTCGCAAATTTCCAGAAAGCTGACTAGATGCTCGTTCGGATCGTCATTTGCTAATCCCCCAAACTGAACTAAATTCTGAATCATTTGAATCATCCCAGGCTTAATTTCAAATGTATTTGTTACTATTGCAGGCCTGGTGATGCTTGACTGCAGTTCAGTCACCTTGGGTGTGGCGAAGTCCCTTAACGCTTTCTGATCTTCGGCTGCCATTTCCTCTTCTTTCTCAGATGTTAAAAATTCTTGTCTCGTTTCCTTGATCCACTTACTCAACCTCTGGAACCTTTTCTCAATGTCGTCCTCTAAAGGCAGCAAGTCTGGATTTTTGGACCGAGATTGCATAAACTGATTCCAACAGCTGAAATAGAAGAGGCAAAACAAAAATAAAAATGTCTAAGTAAAACTGGATTAATTAAACTGATATTGTAAAAATATTAAGAACTATATTAAATTGGTCCCCGGCAACGGCGCCAAAAACTTGTTGGATAAAATCTATATAAGCACAACATGTAAGTATACGTGGTCAACAAGTAATAAAGTGATAAGTAGAGTATCGTTCCCACAGAGATCAATTAGTAATAATCTTAACCTACAATTAGCAATTTCCTATTAATCCTAATTTTATTAGACTATTCAACCCAATGATTATAAGTAAAAATTCTAAAGTAAATAATAAAATAAACTACCACAAACCAATCACAAATATCACAATCTGAAATTTCAAACAATCAATGGAGAAATAGACTTATTGTGACACCCCCAAAATAGGTATACATCACCTATTCTGAGTCGTCAAATACATGGTACAAAATACAAATACAATCTTTAATATACAACAAGAGAGCTGAGAGTTTTAATACAAATATTGTCATCTAGACAATATCCACTCTCAGAATAAGTCTTCATTACATTTATTGTCACACTATTTAACAGAATAGTGAGGACTACTAATACTATCATCTGGACCGTCACTCCATTCCACGACTAGTCCCGGCTATGTTTTCATTTCCTGAAGAGAACAGTGAAAGAAAGGGTGAGCTCAACTAACCCAGTAAGAAATATTATGACTAACATAATGCAGAATAAATTATCATTAGTCTTCAACAATGTTAAACCGATAAAATATAATAGACATCAAGTTTAGCTGCGGTTTGAACAAGCAATCCATTAAAAGAGTCAAGTAGAGAATAAAATCTACTATCTTTTATGATTTAAAAGGTTTTCATTACTTTTATCATTTGGGACTCGATTTTAATAAATAAACCACATCATCCCCGCTTTCTACTACCAAGGATATTCATTAGTATCACAACCACAAATTATTTATGCACTACGGGCCAAGGATATTCGTGTATTCATCAATGGTCATGATCATACCAACAACTGTCCATCAATGTACTACGGGCCAATGAGGACTTTTACCATATCATTTGTAACATTACGGTCATGATTACACCGAATAATCCCTAATCATAATCATACCAAGTCCATCTATGCACTATAGGCCACAAATAACTTTCAAAAAAATATAAACATGAGGATGATGACAATGATATAAGAGTTCAATAAAACAAGTTCAAGAATTAAATTATCCATGAACTAATAACGTCCAAATTGTCAACTTGATACTTCTTTGTAGAGTAAAATTCAAGAATGCTCAGAAGAATATTTCTATAAAAAGATACTGGATAAAGCGCAAATATCAAGGATATTCCACTAATTTTATGGAGTATAGAAGTCAAAACTTTAACCAACTGAGTATAATAAAGAATGGAATAACAAAAGAAATCATCATGCATGCGATACTTCGCATAGACAGGTTATTCCAATAGAATAATAAATAACGGAACTGTGTCAAAGTAAATTCGCAGACCGACAAGATGTTCCAAAGTAATAATAAAGAATGGAATAACAACAAAATCACCATGCATGCGGTACTTCAGCATGACAAAGTTATTCCAATAGAATAATAAATAACGGAACCCGGTCCCACAGAAACGCATGCAGACGGGATATTCCAATGAATAATAAAGAATGGAATAATGAAGAATTTCACCAAGTATAGGGTGGCAGGTGTATACAAAAGTTATTCCAATGAATAATAAATAATGGAATAATGGAAGAATTTAACCAAGTATAGGGTCACAGCGTATAAAAGTTATTCCAATGTAATAATAAAGAATGGAATAATGAAGTTCTCTTCATGAATATGAAAAAAAAATACCCCTTTATACGAGTACAACAAATAATATCCCTTAACTTATAAAGAAGAGTACTCTCAAGCCGGGTAGGCGGATATACTTGAAGAAACTTGCACTACGCTCAAAGCTTTCTTAAACAGAAAATACGCTCAAGATTATAGAAGAAGAATTCTCTACAGTTTCTCTCTCTAGAGTTTCAGTGAATTCGTAAGAAATAATGAAGGAATGAGCTTCTATTTATAGAAGAATGGATTGAATAGTAACTAATTCATGAACGGTCCAGATTGATTCACTTTTTAAAAGCAGACGGTCTGATTGATTTAATAAAATATTCTAATAAAATAAAATCTTTTAAATAAAATATAATATATTCTATTTATAATCTAATAAAACGAATAACTTTATAAAAGTATTCTGTTTTATATGAAAAGATTTTACTATGCAAACACTATGCAGGCACTATGCAAACACTATGCATAATAAAATATAATATATTTTAATTATTGCCTAATAAAACAAATAACTTTATAAAAGTATTCTGTCTTATATAAAAAAGATTTTACTATGCAAAACACTATGTAGGCACTTGCAAACACTATGCATAATAAAATATAATATATTCTAATTATTGCCTAATAAAATAAATAACTTTATAAAAGTATTCTTTTTATATAAAAAAGATTTTTACTATGCAAAATACTATGCATAATAAAATATAATATATTCTAATTATTGCTTAATAAAACAAATAACTTTATAAAAGTATTCATTTTATATAAAAGCTTTTCCATTTTATTACATTAATAATACTAATAAAACAAACTTCATCATCATTATTATAATTCACACTATTAATCGACCAGGTCGTTCCCAGGAAAGAGAGGGCTTTCCAATAAGGATTTCTCCCTATTGGCGCGCAATTAGGTGACCAAACCTCTCCTTGGCAGAACTTCTAGACATCGTTAATATTGCAAATAATAATATTAACAACTTTATCGTCTCAATTATTCATTTAATAATATATAAAATATCGCCAATAATTGAATCAATTAACGTGAGATCTTATGCAAAGAATCTATCAAGCAATAATTGAACAAAACCGAGTGACTTCTCATGTAAGCATCAATAATCAATACCGTGTGCTACTATGCAACCACGCAGACATCGTATTTCTTTTACTACAATGAAAGTAGTTCAACAAGATTATTAACGGTAAAACTTCCGTCGTTATTTTCATAAAATATTTTTGTCGTTTTCTCAATCAAACAATAATTTCGTTATTAGGGGTCCACTAATGATTGTGTCATGCATTTAATATTCCCGACAAAAAGAATATTCCCCGACCAATCGAATATTATACAACAACTTGAATACTTTGCAAAATTTATAAATATTACCCGCAACTATAACATTATATCAAATTCACTTCATAATATTCAAAAAAATATTTCGAAAAATTTAAATCTTTATTCGTAAAATTTGGGGTCTCACACTTATGATTTCACCCTAAGCTTCACTTTGATTTTAACACCATCATTTCAATTCAATACACTACTCCAGTTTATTAATCAAGAACACGAACGTATTATTAACCACCTCTCGATGCATTAATACCGTATTAACGTAAATCCATAATCAAGATAGAAACACGTTAACACCTTAATCAACTAACATGCTATATCTCTATGTGAATTATAATTAAAGAAGGTTGAAGAATAAGTTCTCTATCCGACTACATGCGATGTCAAGCATATCTCTACCTTAATATTCATCACGATTCTTCTACTCACAAAATTCATGAACACATGCTATATCAACTAGGTCTAGATTTGAATATCCTATCTCGATTCTATCCAATTCAACAAAGAATTGTTGATCAGGCAATTCATATATTCAAGCTCAAATCAATATAGATAAATTGGAAATAGATTATTAAATTAGAAATCAAAGTTTACAAAATCATCGATTCACTTAAAGATCCATCAAAAGCCTAAAAAGTGAATTAGTTCATAATGAACAAAATAAATATTGAATAAATCATAGAAATCATTCTTCCAATTATAGATAATTGTCTAAGACAAAGAATATTGAAAAACACCCTTCACGTAGCCTAGAATCGCAATCGTCTCGAAAATCTCTTCGAAATACTACTCCACGCTTTTTATGAAAAACTCAGATTAGATATTCGTAAAAAGGCCTTGTGTGTTGTTTTATTTGCTGTTAATTGAGTAAGTAGATGTCCAACACACAAGTCCCAACCGAAATTCCCTTCAATTAGAGTTCCATTGACATACAATGAGCTAAAATCCATGCCCAAGAAGAATTTTAATCATAGCATGACAACTTCAGAATCGACACCCCCCGCCCCGACGGGGGTTCATGAGTTATCTACGCCCGCTCCAGCGGGATTCCTTTCTGTCTAGCACATATGAAAACCTTCATCAAGCGGGGTACATAATATAAATCGCATTTTGCCGGTTACCTTTCGTTAATCGAGTAAGAAGAGCCCCGCACGGGGTACATAAAGCTAAATGTGCTGCCCCAAAGTAGTATCTATCTCGCTACACGACATGTTGTACTTCAAGATTTTGTCCACACTTGCACCAAACGACTTAAAATCATCCCGAATAACTCCAAATACACATTAAATGCCACAACAACCATCCTACACATGAAATAACATAAAACAAGTAAAAATGAACATAATCACAAGAATTTAGCAACAAATAAACATGAAATGGACCTTGATTCACGTATATAAAATCCACTTATCAGATACCTAGAGAGTGGTAGAAACCATGGAACAAATACCTATAGTTGGAGAATTCGCTGATGTATTTTTGAGTGAATTGTCGGGCCTTCCGCCGGATAAGGAGACAAAGTTTGTAATAGACAACGTGCCAAGAGCGACACCAGTTTCTAGGGCACCATATCGTATGGCGCCAGCGGAGATGAAGGCGTTGATGGTGCAGTTACAAGAACTATTGGACAGGAAGTACATTCAACCGATTGTTTCACCGTGGGGAGCACCGGTACTGTTTGTCAAGAAGAAGGACGGATCGTTAAGACTTTAAATCAACTATCGAGAGTTGAACAAGTTAACAATAAAGAATAAATAGCCATTGCCCAGGATCGATGATCTCTTTGATCAGTTGAAAGGGGCTAAGTATTTTTCTAACATAGATTTAAGAATTGGGTATCATCTGTTAAAGGTTAGGAAGGAGGATGTACCAAACACAGCATTCAGGACTCGTTATGGTTACTACGAGTTTCTGGTGATGTCATTTGGGTTGACTAATGCACCAGCTGCATTTATGGATATGATGAACAGAGTGTTCAATCAATATTTGGACAAGTTCGTCGTGGTGTTTATTGATGATATTCTAGTCTATTCTAATATGCTAGAAGATCATGCTGAACACTTAAAGCGCCCCCAAATCCGGGTATCTTCCAACCCGACAGATGGTGCTATACTATACAAACTTTCATACATTCATTCCATTGAAAAGTCTCAAAGAACGAACATAACGTCTATATATTAAAAGTAATATTTACATTTCCTGTGTTCTATAATTGTTATAAAGGTTCTTTGTCATAATATTCATTACATTACAACAATAGACCTATACTATTACAAGACAGCTTAATAATCTGCCTTAGCTTTTCCTTTATCCTTTTTCGATCCTTCGGGACGTTCAGTCTTAGCTGCATTCATATGGTTCAAGCAAGAGTGAGCATAACTAGCTCAGCAAGTATAACAATTTCAATAACAACATGCTTGATACATATGAATCGTATATCTTCGATAACTGAACAATAGTTATGAAGTACTATTGATAATTCAAAATAGCACTTCATCTTTCTTTCAAAATGTTTCACAATGAATAATATTCAGTAAAACATTCACTTTGGTCAAAGACCTCGAGTATTCATTCTTTCTTTGAAAAGGACAACCCGGAACTAAGTCCGTAAGCTCGGTATTACTTACGAGAACTTCTAAGTGATCAGCCTATTGTACTCTATGTTGATCAACACTACATCCATTAAACGTATGTACGTTTAATCATTTGGCAACCTCACGTGCCTGTCGTTTTACCGACAAAACATTTGTTTAACATTTCAGTCTTCTTTTGAAACCCATATCAAGTAGTTGACAAAAGATAATCACATTTCATAACAGATGAATAGATTATCAACAATCCACTCAATATGTCAAGTCTAGCCAAAAGAACTGGCTTTAACTTCATTGTACTTCAATTCATGCGTAAGGATACATGAACTTCAAAAACTTGTTCAAATTGAACTGAGACAAGAGTTAGAATACTTGCCTTTAGCGTCTGCTACTGTGTAAGTACTTTATGTTCAAGTCTTTCAAGTCTCTATAATACATGATCACATAATGCCTTACATTAGGTCACATATAATCAAGTATGTATCTGACTATATCTTACCCTTCATCTCAATCTAATTATGTATTAGATTTCGTTATTACCTGTTCCGGCTTTATCATTCTATTTGCATTCATAAATGGATAAGTTATTATCAACCTTTACACATTACTCTTAAGGTCTAACAATGTTTTAATAATGTTACTTCAAGTTCCTTAAGGTAGGTTTACTTCAAACTAATTACATTTTCTTGCTTTGCATTCATGTCTATTCTTCACTATCTTTCATCAAAGAGGTAGCGCCGCTTGACTTTTATAATTCATATACTACATGGCTGCTGAAGTTAACGATATGGAGTCCGGACTTGGTATGCATATGGCGCAAGTCCTTACTTAATGGGTCGCGCTGCGGTGCGAGTTTCTAGTATGTCATGGTCCTGTGCATGGCGCTGCGACGCCATAAATAGTACTAAGGTTCACTGCTGCCATGCGAGTTGAAGTTTCACACCTTTGCTTTCGTGACAACAAGGGCGTGACTAATTTGGTCTAGGGTTGCAACCATGAAGACCAACTCTGTGCACCAGAAAAAAATTCAGTTTGTGAATCTATAATGGCTCCATGGTTAATCAACCAATCTATTCCGAGAATCACATCGAATCCTCCTAACTTTATTGGTATTAAGTCTACCGATAACTTACAACCACGTACATCTACGCAACAACCCCTATGAATACTTTCAACAGGAATTATCTCTTCGTTTGCTACCTTAATGTTCAAAGGTATATGCAA
Organism: Panax ginseng; assembly: GCA_020205605.1. Taxonomy (NCBI): domain Eukaryota; kingdom Viridiplantae; phylum Streptophyta; class Magnoliopsida; order Apiales; family Araliaceae; genus Panax; species Panax ginseng. The sequence continues at coordinate 99,696,972 of CM035139.1, forward strand.
CTTTTCAGGAAGTAATCCTAGTCGTCTAGCAAAATCACATGCTATAAACAAACAAGTAGCACCCGAATCAAATAGCACATATGCATTTATGTTATTGATCGGAATAATACCTGTAACTACATCCCCTGATGCCACCGCATCTTGGACCGTCATATTAAAAGTGCGGGCTATTGATCTACCTTCCTTGAAATTGGACCACTAATAGCCAACTTCTACCGATAGTAGTGCCCTTATTTCCTTCCATACCCTTCTTGGGCAATTCTTCGTTATGTGGTCAGTTGATCCACATACAAAACATCACTGGTTTTTCTTCGGATTGGGACAGTTAGGCAAAATATACCCTTCCTGTCAACAATTATAACATACGGCCTTTCCTTTGAGATAGACTCCTAAGTGAGTCTTCCCGCAGGTTTTACAGGCCTCCATCCTTCTCTTGGAATCCCCTTGTTTTACTCCGGTATTCCCAGAGTTAAAGCCCTTTCTTTTATGACCGCCGCCACTCATCACTGGCTCCTTCCTTGGCCTTGATTCCCCATCAACTTTACCCTTATTTTTCTTATCTTTGTGGTACTAGCTAAGAGCCTCATTCCCACCTTAAGCAATTATTGCCTTTCTAAAATGGTTCCAAAGGAAGTACTTTGAAACACCGAGATCCGGCTTATAGAGCTGTGGTTTCAAGCCTGCTCGAATCTCCTAGCCTTCCTCACTTCAATTGTCCACTGATGTGGAGCAAATCTTGCCGATTCATTAAACTTGGCAAAGATCTTGGGAACTGCTATATCCCCTTGTTTCAATTCAAGAAACCTCATTTACATTCTCCTTGCATACTCATGGGAAAATAGTTCTCGAAGAAAATCTCCTTAAACCTCTCCCACGTTAGGTTTCCTATATCGGCCCTAGCCTGGTTTGCCTCCCACCAGAAGTTGGCCTCTCCTTTCATCAAATAGGTTGCAAAGGCAACCTTTTGACCCTCCTCAACATTTGCTATAACAAATGATTTCTCAATTTCTTTTACCCAAGTCTAGGCTTCTATAGGGTCCGTAGTTCCTTTGAACTTCGGCGGACCTACTCTTTTAAAGTCCTTAAAAGTAGTAGCTCGTACTACTCCAGGAATTACGGGTACATTAGCCCCCGTTCTATTAAATGCGGCCGTTAAAATATTAACGAACTCCTGCATTGGATTAACCAGACCACCCTCCGGTTGGTTAACATTAGTGTCTTGATTTCGTTGTCTCATTCTTGGCGGCATTTTGCTGTTAAGAAAACAGCACATCACTATTACCTTCTTCTTGTTGATTAGTTATTATTTGTAATGAAACAATAACTCATACTCATTACTCAATATATTCCATAAAAAGACTTATATTGATTCATAACTTGTAGTATAACACTACATTGTTTACATTACTCAGCCTTAGCTGATTACATTACCATCCCACAATTACTTTCCAAAAATTGGGATTTACAAAAGACTACCCTTGATATACAAAAGAGGGTTTTACGTCACTACTAGATACATAATATTTACATATCTAATCTACTCTAGCTATTGCTAGATTACATCATCCGCCGAATGGCATTCTCGAAATCTTTCTTCGCCAAACCTATTATGACATCTCGACTAATGGTATGTCGAGTATGCCCTTCTGCTTCCAATCGGATATCCATATTTACTTGTCTTTGGAAGTCCACGTGAGAACTCCTATGTATATAGGACATCCTCTCCAACTCTCGTTGTTTAGTCTTTAGCTCCCGCTGAGCTCAAAGACTTCACATTTCAAACTTTCGGACCTTGTCCTTAGCTAGAATTCTATCATCATGCTCTTCTTCCCACATACCCTCCATGCTAGTCTTATCCTCATGGATGACTTGGACTTCTCTCTTCAACTCCTTCACCTCTTGGCAAGAATGGACATTCCTATCCAATACTGACATAAATAGTGCCTTCATTGACTCTTCAGTAGTCAATTCTTCTATAGGTGGAACCTGGTCAAAGGACATCACGTCCACCTCCTCCTCTAGCATGCCATCGAAAATAGACATATAGTCTAAATCGTCCGAGTCTCCAGACTCTATTACTACCACCTCTGGCTCAATCGCTGCAGGATTGGGTAGTATCTCTACCCGATTAACTGAATCCTGGCTCACTACATGTATATTTCTATACATATCATTTTCTTCTGACATCTACAACAAAACAATATAGTTTGATTAGTACATCGCCCAGAAAATAATAAAACACATAACATAATATAATGCATTTTTATAAGGTTATCTTTCATCTTTACTTTTTTATTAAGGTTATGACTTAAGGTTCTAATCCCCTTAAGTTTTATAACCTAGGCTTTGATACTAACTTGTAGCGCCCCAAATCGGGTATCTTCCAACCCGACAGATGGTGCTATACTATACAAACTTTCATACATTCATTCCATTGAAAAGTCTCAAAGAAACTAACATAACGCCTATATATTAAAAGTAATATTTACATTTCCTGTGTTCTATAATTGTTATAAAGGTTCTTTGTCATAATATTCATTACATTACAACAATAGACCTATATATTTATTACAAGACAAACTTAATAATCGCCTTTAGCTTTTCCTTTTTTTTATCCTTTTTCGATCCTTCTGGACGCTCATTTTAGTTGCATTCATATGGTTCAAGCAAGAGTGAGCATAACTAGCTCAAACAAGTATAACAATTTCAATAACAACATGCTTGATACATATGAATCAGATATCTTCGATAATCGAACAATAGTTATGAAGTACTATTGATAATTCAAAATAGCACTTCATCTTTTCTTTCAAAATGTTTCACAATGAATAATATTCAAGAAAATATTCACTTTGGTCAAAGACCTCGAGTATTCATTCTTTCTTTGAAAAGGACAACCCTAACTAAGTCCGTAAGCTCTAGATTACTTACGAGCACTTCTAGGTGATCACTTATTGTACTCTATGTTGATCAACACTACATCCATTAAACGATGTACGCTTAATCATTTGGCAACCTCACGTGCCTGTCGTTTTACCGACAAAACATTTGTTTAACATTTCAGTCTTCTTTTGAAAACCATATCAAGTAGTTGACAAAAGATAATCACATTTGATAATAGATGAATAGATTATCAACAATCCACTCAATATGTCAAGTCTAGCCAAAAGAACTGGCTTTAACTTCATTGTACTTCAATTCATGTGTAAGGATACATGAACTTCAAAAACTTGTTCAGATTGAACTGAGACAAGAGTTAGAATACTTGCCTTTAGCGTCTACTACTGTGTAATTACTTTACGTTCAAGTCTTTAAAGTCTCTACAATACATGATCACATAATGCCTTACATTAGGTCACATATAATCAAGTATGTATCTGACTATATCTTACCCTTCATCTCAATCTAATTTTGTATTAGATTTCGTTATTACCTGTTCCGGCTTTATCATTCTATTTGCATTTATAAATGGATAAGTTATTATCAACCTTTACACATTACTCTTAAGGTTTAACAATGTTTTAATAATGTTACTTCAAGTTCCTTAAGGTAGGTTTACTTCAAACTAATTACATTTTCTTACTTTGCATTCATGTCTATTCTTCACTACCTTCCATCAAAGACTGGCTGCCATACGCCTAACTTTATAACTTCTGACTACGCAAGCACATGCGACATGATGTTAATTAAGAGAAGAAGTCCCGAACTTGGCGTTGCTGCGTGAGTCCTTACTTAATGGGTCGCACAAGTACATGAGTTTCCAAGATGTCATGGTCCAAATATGGCACATGCAAGCGCCACAAACAAGACTAAGGTTTCGGTGTGGTGCAAGTTTCAATGTGCTTTGACATCGCTCATACTCATGGCGTGACTAATTTGGTCTAGGTTTGCGTGACAACTTTGTGCACCAGAAAAAAATTCAGTTTGTGAAATTTTGTGAACTTCCCGGACCCATAACTCCTTCGTTATAAGTCCGAATTGTCTCATTCAAAAGCCCACGGTTCACAAATTACGTAATCTACGCGTTCATGCAAGAATTTTATCTATTCGACTTTGTTTGCTAAAAATTCACCTATTGGTTCATTTTTAATGTGAACGATAAACGTTCGTGAACGTTCAACGATCGTTTCTTCGTTCTAAGTCGGAATTCGCTCATTTTTGAGTCCGCAACTCTTAAATGACGAACATGACTTGTCTCCATTGGAAAATAATCTTTCAGAGTTCAAACTCAAAATTTGACTTCTAATCCAGGAATTTCACGAATTCGACGATTATCATCTAATCGTGCGATTTCCAGTAAATCTTCATTCATATGATTTGTTCAACATTACAAATGAATTCCATTCATCATGTGAACGTCTTAATATACTTATACCAACAACTTATACACATGGTTGGATTTTGACTTTATTTCTTCATAAGCTCATAACTTGATAAATTATAAACTACTTATGAACTTATCATTCATGACTTATGATAATTAAAGTTTTCAAGCATCATACCTATATGTTCTCAACATATAGCTTTACTTATGTATCTTCATCATAAGCCTCTTCTCACTGAACAATATTATGTCTCTCGAGAGGACATATCCTACCGCCCTAGAGGGACTTCTTTCCGCCTTTATACACAACTCTTTCCTTGTGGTGAGAATGATACTTGATACATATGATCATACTAGTTCTTTTTCTTCCATATTACTTCACTAATAAACTTATTACAAGTTCATAATACTTTCACATAAGTTTATAACTTATGCTAGCTTAAATGACTTATTACCAACTTATATGGCTTAAGTTCATTACTTACACATACTTCTTACTTTTTATCATTCATGTTCCTTAATCCAAACTTTTCTTATCAACCTATCATGATAGAGATAGAAGATAATTGGAGAAGGAATCTTACATTTGAAGTCTTTGGTAAATAGTCTTCTTCTTCTTATATAAGTAGCTTATTTGCAACTTAATCTTCCTAACAATTAAGCACTTTGAGAGAGAGTGTTTGGATTATTTGAACAACTATTAAATGACTTGCCAACCATCACTATTTATAGAATTCCTAAGGTTAGGGCAATTTAGTCAATTCCATCATCCCACCTCCTTTTCACCTCCTTCTTTTATTCATTACTTGCAAGGCACAAAACCTATCCCTTGCTTTGTCATTGTCATTTAACTCATTTAACTTGGTTACCACTTAACTTGGTCACCACTTTTAATACTTGGTAACCACACATTTACCACATTAATATGGTTTACCCCATGGGTTGCAATAAACTCATGGATTCTAACAGGCTTGGATTACATAAATCCTTGGGCTTTGATTTAACAAACACTCACTTGCTTATTAATTCAATAATTGGGCCTTAACCTTAATTGACTTGGGCTTGCAAGCAAAATCCTAACCAATCTTTTACAAGTCCATTAATATTACATAATACATATACATATAGTTTATGCATCATCTCGTATTCTAATTCATATAGAATTTATATACAATAATTCATCCTTCATACAAACTCGTATAATACTTCAGATTACACTTGTTTTCATTCCTTTGCACAATACCAAAGTATTGTACAATTATTACTTTACTCATTCCTACTTCGCTTTTCATAACGCTTTTATAACTTAAGTCCGCAAGTTTAAATATTACGCTTTTCCATAACTAGATTATTATTACATAATCCATCTTACCTTAATATTCTATCATTACGTATTTCTAAAATTCAAAAATAACTCCCCGAGCAAATACCGGATGAATAGTGTTTTTCAAAAAATTTCTCAAAAACTTTCATTTTCGTCTTAGAAATTCAAACACTTTAATTCCTTCACATAGCTAAAATACTACGACATTCCAATATCAATAGGTTATAGAATGACAACCATCTTGATAACACATAGAATATAATTTTATTATTATTTAATTTAATAAAATCATTTTACAATAAGATCCGAATTTCTCGGTCGTTACATTCTTCCCCCCTTATAAAGATTCTGTCCCCAAAATCTCGTCTTACTTAATCAAATAGATGAGGAAAATTTTTCTTCATCTTTTCTTCTAATTCCCACGTTGCTTCTTCGGCATCGTGGTTCTTCCATAATACCTTCACCGACTGTATTACTTTGTTCCTCGGAACATGCTCTTTTCTATCAAAGATTTGAATCGGTGATTCTTCATATGATAAATCCTTCTCGATATGAATCGGCTCATACTCGATTACGTGCCTATAGTCCAACTTATATGGACGTAATACAGATATGAGAAACACGTTATGTATTCTTTCTAGGTCTAGAGGTAATGCTATCATATACGCTACCTCTCCTACCCGTTTTAATACTTCAAAAGGTCCTATAAACCTTGGACTTAACTTCCCTTTCTTTCCAAAGAGTATCTTTCCTTTCCAGGGAGATACCTTTAGAAACACATACAAACCTACTTCAAACTCTTGGTTTAATCTATGTGAGTCCGCATACTTCTTTTGTCTGTCCTAAGCTGAAACAAGATGTATCTGAATTAACTTAACCACATCCGCCGCCCCGCCGCACCAACCTCGTCCTAGCATCCCAAGCGCTTCTCCCACCTCATCCCAACACAATGGTGTTCTACACCTTCTTCCGACAGAGCTTCATAATATAAGATACCTATGCTTGCATGATAACTGTTGTTATATACAAACTCTACAAGTGGTAGGTGATCATCCCAACTACCCTTAAAATCCATGACCCAAGACCTCAACATGTCTTCTAACATCTGAATTTTCCTCTCGCTCTGCCCATCAGTTTGTGGATGATAAGTTGTGCTTAACTTCAACTGTGTTCCCTACCGTTTTGCAAACTTCTCCCGAAATTGATGTGAATCGTGGATCACGATCGACACATAATCGACATCGGTACTCCATGTCTAGAAATAATTTCCTTGATATAGAGTTTAGCTAATCGGTCTAAGTTATACTTGACCCTAATTGGTAAGAAGTGAGCCGATTTCAATCAATCATTCGACTATTACCCAAATTGAATTGTACCCTTTTGCCGTTATTGGAAGTCCCACCACGAAATCCATCGAGATATGCTCCCACTTCCATTCTGGAATCTCCAATGATTGTAACAAGACACTGGGTCGTTGATGTTCGGCCTTAACTTTTTGACAAGTCAAGCACCTACTCACATACTCTACTATTTCTCTCTTCATGTTTGGCCACCAAAAACTCTGTCGAAGGTCTTGATACATCTTAGTGCTACCAGGATGTATCGAGTACCTTGAACTATGAGCTTCTTATAATTCTTGCTCCTTTAATTCCGTCTCATTCAGAACCCAAATTCTTCCTTCAAATCTTAATAATCCCTCAATATCAAGACTATACTTAGCAGCTTCCTTCTCGGATAACCACTTCTTCATTTGGTTACACTCATCAGTTTTGAGTTGTACCTCCTTGACTCTCTCTACGATGGTAGATTGCATATCCATCGTAAAAAGTATCTACCTCGAATCACTTGGCAGCTTTACTTCTATTTTCATCCTAGCCATCTCTGTTATTAACTCATTTTGAGTCGTTAACATAGATAACTTTTCCCGACCCTTCCTACTTAAGGCGTTGGCAACTACATTGGCTTTCCTAGGGTGATACAGGATTTCACAATCGTAATCCTTTATCAACTCTAGCCATCTTCTCTGCCTCATATTCAATTCCTTCTGAGTGAAGATATACTTTAGACTCTTATGGTCCAGATATATCTCACATTTCTCCCCATAAAGATAATGTCTCCATATCTTTAGGGCAAATACTATCACATGCCATCGGGCCCGCAGATCATGAGTAGGATAAACTTTCTCATAATCCTTCAACTGCCGTGATGCATACGCAATGACTTTGCCATGTTGCATGAGCACGCAACCAAGTCCTCTATGCGAAGCATCACTATATACTACTTAAATTTCCGTGTCATCCGGCAATGACAAAAAACAGCGCTTCACTTAATCTTTTCTTCGCTTCTTGAAAATTGTCTTCACATTTGTTCGTCCATACGTATTTCACCGTCTTCCTTGTCAAGTTAGTCAACGGGGTAGCTATCTTCAAAAAATCTTGGATAAATCTTCGATAGTATCTCGCTAACCCTAGGAAACTCCGCAACTCGATGGTGATTTTTTTGCTGTTCCCGCTCATCACCGCTTCTACCTTTTTTGGATCCATCGAATCCCTTCTTGGTCAATGACATGACCTAAAAATCAGATTTTTAGCCAAAATTCACACTTGGTGAATTTTGCATATAACTTCTCCTTCCTTAGTGTTTCCAACACTAATCTTAAATGTTCAGTGTGATCTTCTGGCATCTTAGAATAGACTAGAATATCATCGATAAACACAACAACGAACTTGTCTAAATATGGTTTGAACACCCTGTTTATCATATCCATAAATGCAGCTGGTGCATTCGTCAACCCAAATGACATCACCAGAAACTCGTAATGACCATAACGAGTCCTGAATGTCGTCTTTGGTACATCCTCCTTCCTAACCTTCAACTGGTGATACCCCATCCGCAAATCTATTTTAGAAAAATACTTTGCCCCTTTTAACTGATCAAAGAGAATATCGATCCTGGGCAATGGGTATTTATTCTTTATCATTAACTTGTTCAACTCCCGATAGTCGATACAAAGCCTTAACGATCCGTCTTTCTTCTTGACCAACAACACCGGTGCCCCCAACGGAGAAACACTTGGCTGAATGTACTTTCTATCCAATAGTTCCTGTAACTGAACCATTAACTCCATCATTCCACAGGCATCATATGGTATGGTGCCCTTGAGACTGGTGTCGCTCCTGGCACAATGTCTACTACGAATTCGATCTCCCGATCCGGTGGTAAACCCGGTAACTCACTTGGAAATACATCCATGAATTCGTTTACTATAGGTATTTGTTCCATGGTTGCTCCCACATGCTGGGTATCAACAACATGGCATAGATAACCTACACACCCCTTCCTTAAAAGTTTTCTAATTTGTGTAATCGTAAGATAACACGAACGTCCCGGCGATTTATTACCGTAAAATACTATAGGAGGTTGCTTCAACGTCCTGACGCTCACACATTTCTTATGGCAATCTATAATGGCTCCATGGTTAATCAACCAATCCATTCCGAGAATCACATCGAATTCTCCTAACTTTATCGGTATTAAGTCTACCGATAACTTACAACCACGTACATCTACGCAAAAACCCCTATGAATACTTTCAACAGGAATTATCTCTTCGTTTGCTACCTTAATGTTCAAAGGTATATGCAACTTTTCGGGAAGTAATCCTAGTCGCCTAGCAAAATCACATGCTATAAACAAACAAGTAGCACCGAATCAAATAAGCACGTATGCATTTATGTTATTGATCGAATAATACACCGTGAACTACATCCCCTGATGCCACCGCATCTTGGACCGTCATATTAAAAGTGCGGGCCATTGATCTACCCGGCTTGAGAGCTGGACCACTAATAGCCAACTTACCGATATTAGTGCCCTTATTTCCTTCCATACCCTTCTTCGGGCAATTCTTCGCTATGTGGTCAGTTGATCCACATACAAAACATCCGTGGTTTTTCTTCGGATTGGGACAGTTAGGCAAAATATGCCCTTCCTGTCCACAATTATAACATACGGCCTTTCCTTTGAGACAGACTCCTAAGTGAGTCTTCCCGCAGGTTTTACAGGCCTCCATCCTTCTCTTGGAATCCCCTTGTTTTACTCCGGTATTCCCAGAGTTAAAGCCCTTTCTTTTTTGATCGTCGCCACTACTGCTGGCTCCTTCGGTCTTGATTCCCCCATCAACTTTACCCTTATTTTTCTTATCTTTGTGGTACTGGCTAAGAGCCTCATTCCCACCTTCGGCAATTATTGCCTTCTCTAAAATGGTTCCAAAGGAAGTACTTTGAAACACCGAGATCCGGCTATAGAGCCAGGGTTTCAAGCCCTGCTCGAATCTCCTAGCCTTCCTCACTTCAGTGTCCACTTGATGTGGAGCAAATCTTGACAGTTCATTAAACTTGGCAAAGATAATCGGGAACCTCATTATATCCCTTGTTTCAATTCAAGAAACCTCATTTACATTCTCTCCTTGATACTGTGGGAAAATAGTTCTCAAGAAAATCTCCTTAAACCTCTCCCACGTTAGGTTTCCTATATCGACCCTAGCTTTGGTTTGCCTCCCACCGTAAGTTGGCCTCTCCTTTCATCAAATAGGTTGCAAAGGCAACCTTTTGACCCTCCTCAACATTTGCTATAACAAATGATTTCTCAATTTCTTTTACCCAAGTTCAGGCTTTTATAGGTCCGTAGTTCCTTTGAACTCCCACGGACCTACACTTTTAAAGTCCTTAAAAGTAGTAGCTCAGATTACCTGTGAATTACGGGTACATTAGCCCCGATTCTATTAAATGCGCCGTTAAAATATTAACGAACTCCTCGCATTGGATTAACTGAGACTACCCTCCGGTTGGTTAACATTAGTGTCTTGATTTCGTTGTCTCATTCTTGGCGATTTTACAATGTTAAGAAAACAACACATCACTATTACCTTCTTCTTGTTGATTAGTTATTATTTGTAATGAAACAATAACTCATACTCATTACTCAATATATTCCATAAAAAGACTTATATTGATTCATAACTTGTAGTATAACACTACATTGTTTACATTACTCAAATTTTTAGTCGATTACATTACCATCCCACAATTACTTTCCAAAATTGGGATTTACAAAAGACTACCCTTGATATACAAAAGAGGGTTTTACGTCACTACTAGATACATAATATTTACATATCTAATCTACTCTAGCTATTGCTAGATTACATCTCGCCAATGGCATTCTCGAAATCTTTCGCCAAACCTGGCATATGACATCTCGACTAATGGTATGTCGAGTGCGCCTCGCCCAATCGGATATCCAAGCTACTTGTCATTGGAAGTCCACGTGAGAACTCCTATGTATATAGGACATCCTCTCCAACTTCATTGTTTAGTCTTTAGCTCCCGCTTGAGCTCAAAGACTTCACATTTCAACTTTCCTTGACCTTGTCCTTAGCTAGAATTCTATCATCATGCTCTTCTTCCCACATACCCTCCATGCTAGTCCCAGTCCTCTGGATGACTTGGACTTCCTCTTCCAACTCCTTCACCTCTTGGCAGTAATGGACATTCCTATCCAATACTGACATAAATAGTGCCTTCATTGACTCTTCAGTAGTCAATTCTTCTATAGGTGGAACCTGGTCAAAGGACATCACGTCCACCTCCTCCTCTAGCATGCCATCGAAAATAGACATATAGTCTAAATCGTCCGAGTCTCCAGACTCTATTACTACCACCTCTGGCTCAATCGCTGCAGGATTGGGTAGTATCTCTACCCGATTAACTGAATCCTGGCTCACTACATGTATATTTCTATACATATCATTTTCTTCTGACATCTACAACAAAACAATATAGTTTGATTAGTACACGTCAGTAAAATAATAAAAACACATAACATAATATAATGCATTTTTATAAGGTTATCTTTCATCTTTTACTTCTTTATTAAGGTTATGACTTAAGGTTCTAATCCCCCTTAAGTTTTATAACCTAGGCTTTGATACCAACTTGTAGCGCCCCCAAATCCGGGTATCTTCCAACCCGACAGATGGTGCTATACTATACAAACTTTCATACATTCATTCCATTGAAAAGTCTCAAAGAACGAACATAACGTCTATATATTAAAAGTAATATTTACATTTCCCAGGTTCTATACCCGTTACAAAGGTTCTTTGTCATAATATTCATTACATTACAACAATAGACCTATCTTATTACAAGAAGATGACTTAATAATCGCCTTTAGCTTTTCCTTTATCCTTTTTCGATCCTTCGGGACGCTCATCTTTAGTCGCATTCATATGGTTCAAGCAAGAGTGAGCATAACTAGCTCAAACAAGTATAACAATTTCAATAACAACATGCTTGATACATATGAATCGTATATCTTCGATAACCGAACAATAGTTATGAAGTACTATTGATAATTCAAAATAGCACTTCATCTTTCTTTCAAAATGTTTCACAATGAATAATATTCAAGAAACATTCACTTTGGTCAAAGACCTCGAGTATTCATTCTTTCTTTGAAAAGGACAACCGGAACTAAGTCCGTAAGCTCGGTATTACTTACGAGAACTTCTAAGTGATCAGCCTATTGTACTCTATGTTGATCAACACTACATCCATTAAACGTATATACGTTTAATCATTTGGCAACCTCACGTGCTCGCTGCGTTTACCGACAAAACATTTGTTTAACATTTAGGTCTTCTTTTGAAACCCATATCAAGTAGTTGATAAAAGATAATCACATTTCATAACAGATGAATAGATTATCAACAATCCACTCAATATGTCAAGTCTAGCCAAAAGAACCGGCTTTAACTTCATTGTACTTCAATTCATGCGTAAGGATACATGAACTTCAAAAACTTGTTCAAATTGAATCGAGACAAGAGTTAGAATACTTGCCTTTAAAGGCCTCTTTCATTGTGTAAGTACTTTATGTTCAAGTCTTTCAAGTCTCTATAATACATGATCACATAATGCCTTACATTAGGTCACATATAATCAAGTATGTATCGACTATATCTTACCCTTCATCTCAATCTAATTATGTATTAGATTTCGTATTATTACTATTAGGCTTTATCATTCTATTTGCATTCATAAATGGATAAGTTATTATCAACCTTTACACATTACTCTTAAGGTCTAACAATGTTTTAATAATGTTACTTCAAGTTCCTTAAGGTAGGTTTACTTCAAACTAATTACATTTTCTTGCTTTGCATTCATGTCTATTCTTCACTATCTTTCATCAAAGAGGCCTTTGCCGCGCCAACTTTTATAACCATCATAACTGTCACAAGATGAAAGTTAACAAAGAGATGGAGTCCCCGGACTTGGCGGCTGCATGCTAAGTCCTTACTTAATGGGTCATATTGCATGATGCGAGTTTCTAGTATGTCATGGTCCTGTGCATGGCGCTGCGACGCCATAAATAGTACTAAGGTTCATGATCATGGTGCGAGTTTCGAAGTGCTTTCGGACATCGCTTCGTGACTAGCGGCGTGACCAATTTGGTCTAGGGTTGGCACCGCAGCACCAACTCTGTGCACCAGAAAAAAATTCAGTTTGTGAATCTATAATGGCTCCATGGTTAATCAACCAATCTATTCCGAGAATCACATCGAATTCTCCTAACTTTATTGGTATTAAGTCTACCGATAACTTACAACCACGTACATCTACGCAACAACCCCTATGAATACTTTCAACAGGAATTATCTCTTCGTTTGCTACCTTAATGTTCAAAGGTATATGCAACTTTTCGGGAAGTAATCCTAGTCGTCTAGCAAAATCACATGCTATAAACAAACAAGTAGCACCCGAATCAAATAGCACATATGCATTTATGTTATTGATCGGAATAATACCTGTAACTACATCCCCTGATGCCACCGCATCTTGGACCGTCATATTAAAAGTGCGGGCTATTGATCTACCCGGCTGAGCTGGACCACTAATAGCCAACTTACCGATAGTAGTGCCCTTATTTCCTTCCATACCCTTCTTCGGGCAATTCTTCGTTATGTGGTCAGTTGATCCACATACAAAACATCACTGGTTTTTCTTCGGATTGGGACAGTTAGGCAAAATATACCCTTCCTGTCAACAATTATAACATACGGCCTTTCCTTTGAGATAGACTCCTAAGTGAGTCTTCCCGCAGGTTTTACAGGCCTCCATCCTTCTCTTGGAATCCCCTTGTTTTACTCCGGTATTCCCAGAGTTAAAGCCCTTTCTTTTATGACCGTCGCCACTACCGCTGGCTCCTTCGGTCTTGATTCCCCCATCAACTTTACCCTTATTTTTCTTATCTTTGTGGTACTAGCTAAGAGCCTCATTCCCACCTTCGGCAATTATTGCCTTCTCTAAAATGGTTCCAAAGGAAGTACTTTGAAACACCGAGATCCGGCTATAGAGCCAGGGTTTCAAGCCCTGCTCGAATCTCCTAGCCTTCCTCACTTCAGTGTCCACTTGATGTGGAGCAAATCTTGCCAGTTCATTAAACTTGGCAGCATACTGGGGAACTGTCATATCCCCTTGTTTCAATTCAAGAAACCTCATTTACATTCTCCCTTGCATACTCATGGGAAAATAGTTCTCGAAGAAAATCTCCTTAAACCTCTCCCACGTTAGGTTTCCTATATCGGCCCTAGCCTGGTTTGCCTCCCACCAGAAGTTGGCCTCTCCTTTCATCAAATAGGTTGCAAAGGCAACCTTTTGACCCTCCTCAACATTTGCTATAACAAATGATTTCTCAATTTCTTTTACCCAAGTCTAGGCTTCTATAGGGTCCGTAGTTCCTTTGAACTTCGGCGGACCTACTCTTTTAAAGTCCTTAAAAGTAGTAGCTCAGATTACTCCGGTGAATTACGGTACATTAGCCTCGTTCTATTAAATGCGGCCGTTAAAATATTAACGAACTCCTGCATTGGATTAACCAGACCACCCTCCGGTTGGTTAACATTAGTGTCTTGATTTCGTTGTCTCATTCTTGGCGGCATTTTGCTGTTAAGAAAATAGCACATCACTATTACCTTCTTCTAGAACTGAAGTACAATGAAGTACAATGAATTGAAGTACAATGAATAGATTATCAATAATCCACACAATATGTCAAGTCTAGCCAAAAGAACTGGCTTTAACTTCATTGTACTTCAATTCATGCGTAAGGATACATGAACTTCAAAAACTTGTTCAGATTGAACTGAGACAAGAGTTAGAATACTTGCCTTTAGCGTCTGCTACTGTGTAATTACTTTACGTTCAAGTATTTCAAGTCTCTATAATACATGATCACATAATGCCTTACATTAGGTCACATATAATCAAGTATGTATCTGACTATATCTTACCCTTCATCTCAATCTAATTGTGTATTAGATTTCGTTATTACCTGTTCCGGCTTTATCATTCTATTTGCATTCATAAATGGATAAGTTATTATCAACCTTTACACATTACACTTAAGGTCTAACATTCTTTACAAGTCCATTAATATTACATAATACATATACATATAGTTTATGCATCATCTCGTATTCTAATTCATATAGAATTTATATACAATAATTCATCCTTCATACAAACTCTTATAATACTTCGTATTACACTTGTTTTCATTCCTTTGCACAATATCAAAGTATTGTACAATTATTACTTTACTCATTCCTACTTCGCTTTTCTTAACATTTATAACTTAAGTCCGCAAGCGAAATATTACATTTTCCATAACTAGATTATTATTACATAATCCATCTTACCTTAATATTCTATCATTACATATTTCTCGGAAATTCAAAAATAACTCCCGAGCAAATACCGATGAATAGTGTTTTTCAAAAAATTTCTCAGAAATCTTTCATTTTCGTCTTAGAAATTCAAACACTTTAATTTCTTCACGTAGCTCAAATACTACGACATTCCAATATCAATAGGTTATAGAATGACAACCATCTTGATAACACATAGAATATAATTTTATTATTATTTAATTTAATAAAATCATTTTACAGTAAGATCCGAATTTCTCGGTCGTTACACTTAAGATTAGTGTTGGAAACACTAAAGAAGGAGAAGTTGTATGCGACGTTCACTAAGTGTGAATTTTGGTTGGAGAAGGTACAATTTTTAGGTCATGTCATTGACTATGAGGAGATTTCGGTAGATCCAGCGAAGGTGGAAGCCGTGAAGAATTGGGAACAACCGAAAATGCCAACTGAGGTGCGAAGTTTCCTAGGGTTAGCGGGTTACTATCGGATATTCATCCAGGATTTTTCGAAGATAGCTACTCCGTTAACTAACTTGACAAGGAAGACGGTGAAATACGTGTGGACGGATAAATGCGAGGACAATTTTCAAGAACTGAAGAGGAGGTTGAGTGAAGCGCATGTTTTGTCATTGCCCGATGACACAGGAAATTTCATAGTTTATAGCGATGCTTCGCATAAAGGACTTGGTTGTGTGCTCATACAGCATGGCAAGGTCATTGGGTATGCATCTAGGCAGTTGAAGGATTATGAGAAAGTTTACCCTACTCATGATCTGGAACTGGCTGCAATAGTTTTTGCTCTAAAGATATGGAGACATTATCTTTATGGAGAAAAATGTGAGATATACACGGACCACAAGAGTCTAAAATATATCTTCACATAGAAGGAGTTGAATATGAGACAAAGGAGATGGCTGGAGGTGATAAAGGATTACGACTGTGAAATCCTGTATCACCTTGGAAAAGCCAATGTAGTTGTCGACGCCTTAAGTAGGAAGGGTTGGGAAAAGTTATCTTTGTTAACTGCTCAAACTGAGTTAATAACAGAGATGGCTGGGATGGAATTAGAAGTGAAGTTACCAAGTGAGTCAGGACAAATACTGTTTGTGACGGAGATGCAACCTACCATCGTAGAGAGAGTTAAGGAGGTGCAACTCAAAACTGATGAGTGTGACCGGATAAAGGAGCGGCTAACCAATGAAAAATATACTAAGTACAGTCTTGATAATGAGGAATTATTAAGATTTGAAGGAAGAATTTGGGTTCCGAATGAGACAGAATTAAAGGAGCAGGTGTTACAAGAGGCTCATAGTTCTAGGTTTTTGATTCATCCTGGTAGTACTAAGATGTATCAAGACCTTCGACAGAGTTTTTGGTGGCCGAACATGAAGAGAGAAATAGCTGACTATGTGAGTAGGTGCTTGACTTGCCAGAAAGTTAAGGCCGAACATCAATGACCAAGTGGCTTGTTACAGTCATTGGAGATTCCGGAGTGGATGTGGGAGAATATCATGATGGATTTTGTGGTGGGACTTCCAACTACAACAAAAGGGTATGATGCGATTTGGGTAATAGTGGACCAGTTGACGAAGTCGGATCACTTTTTGCCAATTAGGGCCAAGTATAACTTAGAACAGTTAGCTAGACTTTATATTAAGGAAATAATTTCCAGACATGGAGCACCAGTATTGATTGTGTCAGATCGTGACCCACGATTCACATCGAACTTTTGGAGGAGTCTACTGTTAGGCTTCGGCACAGAAATGCACAGCGGAAATTAAAATTTTAAAGCAATTTCCGAAACCCTAAAACAGGATCCATGCGAAAAATCAATTAATTCAGAGGTTTAGAGATTATACCAGATATAAACAAAAAATGAGAATCAAACCGATCGCCTCGAATCTCCAACGCATAATACAAACCGATTGCGCCTACCAGATATCATACACTAACGCCGCAGCATCAACCGAGTCGAACGATTATGCAATAAGAAGGACTCACAGACTAGCCACCAAAAGGAATGGATTTTTCAAAGCTGTTTTTCTCTAGTCTCTCTCTAAGAAAGGCTACTAGGTTTTTCAATTATGATATCTTACCTAAGTAGCTACTATATATCATATATATAGTAGTTAAAAGGAATTAATCAAATCAAAACCTAATTTTATAAAATCCGAATTATATATATATATATATATATATATATATATATATATATATATCTTAATTAAGTCTTACTTAATTAATATACATATATACAAATTATCCTTTTAATTTAAATTCGTGATTTAAATACTATTAATCATATTAATATATTTAAATCCTTAAAATTTAAATTAATTCCCTTTAAATAACGTTTCTATGTGTGTGTGACTTTATAGGTTATTATTACGTTGGCAATAATTTTAAAATCATATTATAAAATTATAAGCGTGATGGCATCTAGTAATGCATCCGCTACCCAAGTAATAATAAGATCGATGATTCGATGCAACCTTTTCGTGACCAATGTTTCAATATAATTTAATCCTTTTAACCTTAATATCCTAGATTAAACTCGAGTCATGGAATGTGTCATACTCTTCATAATTTAATCTGAGTTTTCTTGATCAATGAGTAGACTATATGAAACAAATCACTATTTGAGCATGGCCATGCATTTCATAGTCCTACTCAATCAAGAGGCCTATGGATATCACCCATAATATATATGATGGTTAAATTCCATCTAGATCACTCATATTTCTCACACGATTAATGATGAACCCAATAATCACCTTTATAGTCCACCCTATTAAAGGTGACATTTGATGATATCAAAGTACATAAATTCTCGTGTAGTAATATAACGATTTCAGGTCGGAGGACCATTACATCATTGTCACTATGAGAATTGCTAACAACACTTCGCATAATGCTCCATATAGAATTCTCATGGTGGGTCATCAAAGACATCGTTTTCTAACATGTACCTATGCATTGACTTAATATCTCATATATTTATGACCAATGAGATTTGGTCATCATCGATCCACATACTAGTCTCCATGCATCATTGTTGTCCCATCAACAATGATACTCGACAGGGACATTTAAGAACACTGATACTAATGGTAATATATAATCTCATGTTCAAGTCACATACTTGAAACTATATAATTTGTATCACTATTCTAAGGAATTTTATTATGTTAACAATTATATTACGCAGTAAATAAAACCATAATAAAATCATATATTTATTCAATCAAACATAATATCAAACGTTAAGCAATTATATCAAATAATTGGCCTCTAGGGCATAAACTCTAACATCTACATGAGTAGTTGGGAACGCAGTTGAAGCTGAGCACGGCGTATCATCTACAAACCGATGGATAGAGCAAGAGAACAATTTAGACATTGGAAGATATGTTAAGATCTTACGTCATGGATTTCAAGGGTAGTTGGGATGATCATCTACCATTAGTGGAGTTTGCGTATAACAATAGTTATCATGCAAGCATGGGTATGCCGCCTTACGAAGCTTTGTACGGAAGGAAATGCAGAACACCATTGTATTGGGATGAAGTGGGAGAACGTCAAATGCTAGGACCAGAATTGGTGCAAAAAAAATGGACATTATCAAAGTTGATAAATGCGTCTCTTAGCGACTCTCAAGATGTATATGAGAAATTTCTGATTCAAGATCGAGAAAATAGAGAATTTAAAGTACGCTCTTACGTATTTCTAAAGGTATCTCCCTGGAAAGGAAAGATACATTTTGGAAAGAAGGGAAAGTTAAGTCCAATATTTATAGGACCTTTTGAGGTATTAAAACGGGTAGGTGAGGTAGCTTATATGATAGCATTACCTCCAAATCTAGAGCGAATACATAATATGTTTCATATATCTGTGTTACGTCCTTATAAGCCGGATTATAAACACGTGATAGAATATGAGCCTATTCATATCGAGAAAGACTTAACGTACGAAGAAATGCTGATTCAAATTATCGATAGGAAAGAACAAGTTTTGCGGAACAAAGTCATACCTTCCGTGAAGGTGATATGGAAGAACCACGATGCAGAAGAAGCAACATGGGAATTGGAAGAAAAGATGAAAAAGAATTACCCTCATATGTTTGTGTAATTTTTTTTTTAGCGAGATTCTGGGGACAGAATCCTTATAAGGGGGAGAAAGTGTAACACCCCAGAAAATCAAACCTTTTGTAAATACTTTTAATAATGAATAAAATAATATTATTTATTATTATTATGTGTTAGTAAGATGAATGTAGTTCTATAACCTAGAAATGTCAGAAAGTCGTAGTATTTTAACAACGTGAGAGAATTAAAGTGTTTGAATTTCCAAGACGAACATAAAAGCTTTCCGAGAAATTTTTTGAAAAATACTATTCATCGATTTTCGCTCGGGAATTATTTTTGAACTTCCGAGAAATATGTAACGTTATAATATCAAGGTGAGATAGATTATGTAATAATAATCTAAGTATGGAAAATGCAATATTTCACGTGCGAACTTAATTAGAGAACGTTAGGAATATTAAGCGTTAAGAAGAGAGTGTATTGATCGTATGATATGTAAATATTGTACGAGGTATTGAATACAAGTATAATACGAAGTATTATATGAGTATGTATGGAGAATGGAATAATGTATATTACGAATTAATATACGAACTAGAATACAAGGATTATACGTATAGTATATATAATAAGGCTTTTAGCCAATTAAGTGGGACTTGTAGGATTATTAGTATATTGGTAGAATCCAATAAGAATTAAGGTGCAAGCCCAAGTGATTACTAATGCAAGCCCAAAATGAATAAGCTAAGTTAATTAACTTAAGCCCAATGTAATGATCCAATGGGTTAGACATGATCCATAGAGCAACCAAGGTTGATATGTGTTAAACTTGGTGACCAAGTACTTTATGTGATGGCCAAGCATAGGATAAGTTTTGTGGTGGCCAAGTAATATAAGTGATGAGCAAGTTTACTTAGTGGTTAAGTAGATGAATAGTAAGGAGGTTAGTTAAGGAGGTGGGATGTTATAATGTCCATAATGCCTTAACTTTGCCAAGTCTATAAATAGCAAGCTCAAAATTCATTTGTTGGTTGTTAGTTTTCATCCAACATTAAAACAACTTATTGGTTAGAGAGATTAAGCACTTTTAAGACAAACTTCCATATTTTTTCTAAGAAGGAAAAGAACTAGTTCATCAAGGGTAAGACTCTTGTCCTATATTCTTCTATCTCTACCATGATAGCTTGATATAGAAATGATGATCATGTATGCTAAGCAATCATAAGAAGTAATTAAGCAATGGACTTAAGCCGAATAAGTTATGAATAAGTAACTTGAATCTAAATAAGTTGATAACTTATGATAAATTTGTCATATGATTGTCATATGAAGTTAGTATGTTTGATAAGATGTGAGAACATTGATTAAAAGACTTAAATCTATAATAAGTCATAAGGAATGAAAATTTTTAGTTTATAAGTTGTTAAGACATGAACTTATGAAGAATAAGTCAAAATCTAACTTGAAAATAAGTTGATGTAATAAGTAGTTTAAAATGTTTATATGATGGTTAGAATCCATTTAGAATGATGATCAAATCTTTAGTAATGAAGTTTCGCATTTCGCCGAAATTCACACGATTGGACGATAATCGTCGAATTCGTGAAATTCTCGGAATGGAAGTCGTATTTTGCGTTTGAACTCAGAAACATTTATTTTTGATGGAGACAAGTCATATTTGGCATTATAGAGTTGCGGACACAAAAATGACCGGATTCCGACTTAGAACGAAGAAATGAGCATTGAACATTCACGAACGTTTATCGTTTTCTTTAAAAATGAACTAATAGGTGAAATTTTAGCAAACGAAGTCAAATAGATAATATTCTTACATGAACGCGTAGAGTATGTAATTTGTGAACTGTAGGCTTTTGAACGAGCCAATTCGGACTTATAACGAAGAAGTTATGCGTCCGGGAATTTCGCAAAATTAAAAAGTCCATCAAATTTTTACAGTACAGAGTCAGCTGCCATGGCCAACCCAAGGTATATTGGGTGGTCTTTGCAGCGCCATATAAAGGTAATGACTCATCTGTAGAGTCACACACATGATGCGACTGAGAGAGTAATGTGTGGCGCCGCAACGCCAAGACCGGATGATAGGTACTGCTAACCCGCACCACAGCGCGAGTTGAAGAGCTATGACCGGTGCCGCAGCTCCAACCCTAGGGTTTGGACAGTAATGAAGGTTTACAAGTATGGAATGAATAGTAACTCTTTGGTAATGAACTAAGGAACTTAATAAGGCATTGTAAGGTATTGTTTAACCTTATTTATGTTGTCTAAAGGTTGAAGATAAGAAATCAAACATGAACGTAATGTGTATGTAAGAATGACTTAACGAAAATCCAGAACCAATAAGAATAAATCTAAGTCATAATTAGATTGAGAAGAAGTGTAAGATACATTAGGAACCATATATGTTCATTCATAACCTAATGTGTTATGTGATGTTATCAATTACTGTAGAGACTTAAAGACTTAAACGAGAACGTGTTCTAACTATAGCAGACGCTAAAGGCAAGTATTCTAACCCTTATTCCAATTCAGTCTGGACAAGCTTTGTAATTCATGTATCCTTACGCATGAAGTCTTGTATGATGAAGTCAAAGCCAATTCTTTCGGCTAGACGTATATTATGTTTCTATCAAGCATGATCAATATTTACCAAGTTATATTGGTGTGGTTTTCAAACGAAGACTGAGTATGCTAAAAATGTTTTGTCGTCAAATGAGAGGCACGTGAGGTTGCCACAACTTAAACGTATACACGTTTAATGAATGTATTGTTAATCAACATAGAGTACTATAGGCTAATCACCTAGACATGCTCGTAAGTAATGTCGGACTTATGGACTTAGTGCCGGGATGTCCTTTTCAAAAGTTTCATACTCAAGGTCTTGGACCAGAATTAATGTTTTACTGAATATGGTTGTTATAAAACGTTTTGAAGGAAAAGAAGTGCTATTTTGAATTATCGATAGTACTTCGTAACTATTGTTCAGTTATTGAAGATATACGATTCCTATGTTCCAAGCATGTTGTTTATTAGAATTATTGTACTTGTTGAGCTAGTCATGCTCACTCTTACTTGAATCATATGAACACAGCTAAAATCGAAGCAGATAGAAGGCTCCAAAGAAGGATAAAGCACGCAGCGAAAGATTTAACCTGTAGAATACTTATGTAATAGTATACGGTTAATGTTGTAATATATTTGATATTATGACAAGAATAATGTAATGGTTATAAAGAACTTGGGGATATGTTAATATTATTTTGAATATATAAAAGACATATTCGTTCCTTTGAGACTTTTCAATTGAATGTATGTGTGAATGGTAGTACCGTGTAGTACCATCTGTCGGGTTGAAAGATACCCAGATTTGGGGCCGTCATAGCCACCAAGTTGGCCAGCCATGACTCACTCATTGGGGGCCCACATGGGTTGCCCTATGGGTTTTTCTCACCGGGTGACCCATTGGTTCGATCCACTAATTCGGTTCTTGGTTTGGGATTATGTTTAATTAACTTTGGGCCTTACATTGGGCTTACATTGGGCTTACATTATTACTCTTTGGGCCTTAACAAGATTTCACTTGGGCATGCCCAATTCCTACACTATTTCTATTAGTACATTACAATTGGCTTAAGCTTTTTAACGTATAATCTTTGTATTCTACTCATATACTAATTCGTATAATCATTCATCATATACGTTAGGCTATCTTTCGTATATACTTATATAATACATCGTATCATACTCGTATTTATTACCTCGTATAATACTTCCTTATTATACGATCGTCATTCATTCAATCTTTACTTTCCTTAACATTCTCGAACTTAGTACGCAGTCGAAAAACTGTGTTTGTCATAACTGAATTATTATTAATAATCCACCTTTCCTTATCATTCTATCATTACGTAATTCCCAGAAGTTCTCAGAATAGTGTAACATGATGTGAGATGTTTTCCATAAATGGATGAATAGTGTTTTTCGGAGAATTTCTCGGAAATCTTTTATTTTCGTCTTAAAAATTCAAACACCTTAATTCTATCATGTAGCCAGAATACTACGAAATTATTCCACTTTTAGGTTATAGAATAACCTTCATCACGCTTACTCATTATAAATAACATATATTATGTAACAATCCGAAATTTTAAGTTATAATTTTAAATATTTATTTGAGGTGTTTATTGTTGATTAAATATTTATTGATGTGATGGTTGTTAATAAATATTTATGAATCTAAATTTATTAGATAGTGTTCTAAATTAAATTAATTTATAATTTAGAAAATTATAACATGATGTGAGATGTTATATTGTTGTGTTGATTTAATAATTTAAATGGTATATTAAATTATTAAATAAAATTATAATGAAATTATAATTTTGTGTTATTTGTTTAAATGGTATATTTAATTAAAATATTGTGTGTAAGTAATTTATTTGATTAATGTTGGATATGAAAATTCAAATAAATAATATGTGATTATAAATTATAAACTAAATTATTTATTAAAATAAATTAAAGTAGTTTAATTTAGTTTTGCCAAATAAGGCTTAAAATATTAAGTCTTTAAATTTAAAAGGGTTTTGCAAAACAAAGCCTTATGGCTTTTGGATTTTTGATTTATTAATTTTAATTATTATAAATAAAATAAAATAAAATAAAATTAATTAATAAATATAATATATTTATAATATATACGTTTACTATGTACCTGATATTACAATTAGTATGCGTATTAAGATTTAGCAGTTTTATTTTTACACTTGGCCATATCAGTTTTCTTTACGCATACTTGGCTAAGTCTGAGAGTTCAGAGAATTGAGAATTGAGAATTGAGAGAGATTGAGAGAAAACCTAAGGGTTACCAAGCAATTTCAGTGGTTTAGCAAAGATTGTCTATAAGCAAATTGAAGGTATGTTCCATAATCTCTATATTATATATATATATATATGTGTGTGTGTGGGGGAATTTACAAAGCATAAAATTCTATCCTCTGTGAATTCCATATTTTTTGAGTTGTTGCTATACAAATGAATTGTGATGATTATTCATGTTGGTGAGGTTTTAGTTTGTATATAAACAAGAAATTGTATGTTAATTTCAGTTTAAAGTAGGAAACAATTATTACAGTGTATGTTTTCTCATATAGCTTATGAAGTATCAGTTTTTAGTGGTCAAGATATATGTTAATATGCAAATTGAGTATTGTTTATGCTAGTTTGTTAAGAAACGAAGATAACGTAATTTGAACGAAGCAATTTGGACAAGAATTGTGTTTACAATGTTGATTTTCATGAAGGATATCAAAAATTAAGTTTTTATATGAAAACATGAAATTTGAGAAATTCAACTAGTTTAAGTTGTTAAAATAGTTTTGTACATGTTAATATTACTGTCTAGTGGGTGAAATTCATGTTTATTGGGCTAAAGTCACCATCGTTCATAGTTGTCTCGCCTCATTCTGTTGCATAATGTAGCAATACTTTGAGTGTCGAGCAAAAAGTCACAAGAATGATTCTTTAGGTCCCTGTGTTGTATGGTAGCAATTGCGCCATACCATACCATCTGAGAGAGATTTGTTCTGTTTGCATCTGCAGACCTTTTAACACCCATATAGCTTGGTCTAAGGTTGTATTAAGGTGTTAAACATGTAATGTGAGACCCCAAATTTTATGAATAAAGATTTAATTTTTCTCGAAATATTTTTTTAAATATTAAGGTGTAGATTTGCTATAATGTTATAGTTGTGGGTAATATTTATAAATTTTGCAAAGTATGAAAGTTGTTATATTATATTCGATTGGTCAGGGAATATTCTTTGTGTCGGGGAATATTCGTACGATGGCACAATCATTGGTGGACCCCACAACGGAATTATTGTCGAAATGAGAAAACGATAGAAATATTTTTATGAAAATAACGGCAGAAGTTTTATCGTTAAAACTGTTGAACTACCCGTAGTAGTAAAGTACGATGAATCTGGCGTGGTTGCATAAGAGTTAACACGGTATTGATTATTGATGCTTACGTGAGAAGTCACTCGGTTTTGTTCAATTATTGCTACGAGAATTGTTGATAATAGTATCTCATGTTATTTGATTCAATTATTGTCGATATTTTATATATTATTAAATCAATAATTGAGATGACAAGTTATTCATATTATTATTTGCAATATTGACGATGTCTAGAAGTTCTGTCAATGAGAGGTTTGGTCACATAATTGAGCGCCAATTTAAAGAAATTCTTATTAGAAAGCCCCCTCTTTCCTGAGAACGACCTGGTTGTTAAATATTGCGGATTATAATAATGATGATATATGTTGTTAAAAATATTGAGGGAATTTTTATGAAGTATTTGTCGTAAATGTTGCTTATTTTATGGACCCCCATTTACTTATTTTTCAAAATAATCGGTAGAAAGTTGTTCGGTATAATAAAGGTGGGGGCCCACATGTTGGAAGAATAATGACTTTTGGGGGGTGGGATTATTTATTCACGGAGATGAGTATATATTATATATTATATATATATATATATATATAAATTTTGTTTTATTATTATAATAAAATGTAATAAAACAGAAAACTTTTTATATAGTTTTGTTTTATTTGATTATAAATAGAATATATATTATATTTTATTATGCATAGTGTTTGCATAGTGCTCGCATAGTGTTACATAGTAAAATCTTTTTATATAAAACAGAATACTTTTATAAAGTTATTTGTTTTATTAGATTATAAATAGAATATATTATATTTTATTATGCATAGTATTTGTATAGTGCCTGCATAGTGTTTGTATAGTAAACTCTTTTTATATAAAATAGAATACTTTTATAAAGTTATTTGTTTTATTAGATTTTATTGCATAGTATCCTTTCCATTCTCCTATAAATAGGATGCTTAGTTAGAATTGAAAACGCACCAGAAATTTAGAGAATTCTTCTTCTATAATCTTGAGCGTATTTCTTTAGAGTTTTAAGAAGCTTTGAGCATAAAAAATAGTGCAAGTTTTCTTCAAGTATATCCCCGCCTTACCCGTCGGAATACTCTTCTTCTTAAGGTAAGGGGTATTATTCTTTCATATTCATGAAGAGAGTTATTTTCTTTCAATAATTGTAAGGGTTGTTATTCCATTCTTTATTATTATGTTGGAATAACCTGTCTATGCGAAATACCACATACATGGTAAAATTCTTCTGTTATTCCATTCTTTATTATTCTGTTGGAATAACCTGTCTGTGCGGTCTATCGCATGCCTGGTGAATTCTGTTGTTATTGCATTCTTTATTTGTGACGCCCCCAAAAAAGGTATACATCACCCATCTTGAGTCGCCAGATACATGGTACATAAATTCAAATACAACTTAATTATACAACAGTCGTGTAAAATATGACAAAACATAGATGAGAGTTTAAACAAGAATATTATCATCTAGACAATATCCACACTCAATGGTGTCCTCATTACAATTATTATCACATTATTCCGTAGAATAGTGAGGACTACTAAAGCCATTTATCCTGGACCATCAATCCATTCCCCGACTCGTCCCAGCTATATTCTCATTTTCTGAAGAGAACAATGAAAGAAAGGGTCAGCTCAACTAGCCCAGTAAGAAATATTATGATTAAGATAATGCAGAATAAATTATCCTTAGCCTTCAACAGTATAACAACTGATAGAATACAATAGATATCAAGTTTTAGATCAACAACTGCAGCGAAAATAAGCAATCCATTAGAAGAGTCAAGTAGAGCATAAAATCTACTATCTTCTATGATTTAAAAAGTTTTTCATCAACTTTATCGCTGAGACTCAGCTTAATAAATAAACCACATCATCGAATCATTCCTGCACTACGGACCAAGGATATTCATTAAATCATCAATGGTCATGACTATACCGAATAATCTTTGGTCATAATCATACCAAAAATTGTCCATAAATGCAGTACAGGACACTGAGGACTTTTACCACATCATTTATAACATTACATGTCATGATTATACCGAATGATCCCTGGTCATAAGCATACCAAGTCCATCTATGCACGTAAGCCAAAGATGACTTTCATCACAATATAAGCATGAGGATGATGACAATGACATAATAATTCAATAAAAACAAGTTCAAGGAAAAATTTTAATGATTTATAATTTAATTTATCCTGAAATCAATAACGTCCAAATTGTCAACATGATACTACTTTGTAGAGTAAAATTCAAGAATAATATTCATGCACCAAAAATAATTTGGACAGAAAAGAATCAATTTTTCGTCTTGAATAGTACCCCGTGAATAGTACTTCAGGAATAGTACCTCGTGAATAGTACCCCGACATGAAAAGTACTCCAAATACTCGAGTGAATAATATTCGGGTGAATAGTAATTTGGGTGAATAGTAACCCGTGAATAGTATTCCGGCATGAAAAGTTCCCCGAATACCCTAGTGAATAATACTAGAGTGAATAGTAACTGGGTGAATAATAACCCATGAATAGTAACTCGTACAAGAAAATACCAAATAAAATGATATTTCATGATGAGTACAAAAGAAATGATATCTCATACGAGTATAATAGAATATACGAAACTGCAAATGGATTTTTATCCGACATGCGGTAATCCACGTAAACAGATCATTTCCACAATTTAATAAAGAATGAATACGAAAGGTCATTCACCATGCATGTGGCAATCCACATAGACAAGTTATTCCAACAGAACAATAAGGAATGGAATAATAGAAGAATTCACTAGGTATGCGATAGACCACACAGACAGGTTATTCCAACAGAATAATAAATAATGGAATAATAGAAGAATTCACCAGGCATGTGATAGACCGCACAGACAGGTTATTCCAACAGAATAATAAATAATGGAATAATAGAAGAATTCACCAGGCATGCGATAGACCGCGCAGACAGGTTATTCCAACAGAATAATAAATAATATAATCAAGTCATGCGTAAACGCACAGACAGGATATTCTAACAGAATAATAAATAATGGAACCAGGTTATGCGTAAACGCACAGACATGATATTTTGACAAAATAATAAATAATGGAACCAGGTCATGCATAAATGCACAGACAGCATATTCTGACAGAATAATAAAGAATGGAATAATAGAAGAATTTTACCATGTATGCGGTACTTCGCATAGACAGGTTATTCCTACATAATAATAAAGAATGGAATAACAGAAGAATTTCACCATATATACGATAGTCCACGTATACAGGTTATTCCAACATATTAATAAGGAATGGAATAACAATAGCTCTCTTTATGAATACGAAAGAAATAATACCACTTACCTCAAAAGAAGACTGGATACTGGAATAGTGAGGTAGCAAACTTCTCTTCTTCTTTCTCTCTATAATTTCTCTCTATAATAATTTCTCTAAATCTTTAGTGAATTGGTGAGAAATGAAGGAAGAATGAGCTTCTATTTATAGGAAAATATAGTTTCGATAATTGCACGTTTTAGGGCTCAGAATATTACAGTATAATACTTTCCTCTTTTTCTTCATTTTTAATTTAGTCCTGCAAGTATTATCAAACTTGCACCATCTTCCCTAATAGTAAATCATGTGAATCAATAGTTCTAGACATGTGAAAATATCATTGTACCTCCATCTATACCTTCATTTTTAACTTAGTCATGCAAGTATTATCAATCTTGTACCAACTCCCCTAATAGTACAAGAATGTGAGTCTATAGTACACACATGTGAACAAATAGTTATAATCATGTGAATTAATAGCAATTAATTGCTCATTTATCCGGTTAATTACCCGATTGGTCAATATAACCTCCAGACATCAATTATTATCGAAATAAATGTCAATTTTACTAACACTAATAATTCCAACACAATGGAACTATCAATTTCATCTTTAACCAACATGAACTTATTCATCATTAATATTATAATTCGCAATATTTAACAACCAGGTCGTTCCCAAGAAAGAGGGGGCTTTCCGATAAGGATTTCTTCTTATTGGCGCGCAATTAGGTGACCAAACCTCTCCTTGACAGAACTTCTAGACATTGTCAATATTGCAAATAATAATATGAATAACTTTGTTGTCTCAATTATTGATTTAACAATATAAAATATTATACAGATGATACTGTGACAATAATTGAATCAATAATATGAGAGATATGATGCAGAAATTATTGTAGCAATAATTAAGTATAACTGAGTGACTTCTTACGTAAGCATCAATAATCAATATCATGTGCTACTATGCAACCACGCGTATTACTATACTTTTACTACCGGGTAGTTCAACCGTTTTAACGGTAACACTTTCACCGTTATTTTTATAAAAAGATATTTATGTTGTTTTCTAACTACGACAATACTTCCGTTGTGGGATCCACCAATAATTGTGTCGTCGTACGAATATTCCCTGTTAAAACGAATATTCCCCGACACAACGAATATTTTATATCAACTTGCTTACTTTACAAAATTTTCAGATATCACCCTTAACTGTAACCTTTTATCAAGGCCACAGTTCCTACTCGATCGAGGATTTCAAATGGGCCAATTAAATTGAGGGTTGAGATTTCCTCTCTTCATCGATTCTTGCTTCTAGAATAACGCCATCTTGAACCTTCTTCTTCACATTCATCAGCTCTGAGTATGTAGCTTGCATGGCTTTAACTTTATCGAATAAAGTCTATTCTACTCATATATTTGATATCACCACGTGGGTCCTTAGAGTCTTTAACTCTATCTTCATCATTTTTAAGTTATACAAAATGGGTTTTTGTGTTAATAACATCGCACTCGTAAACGTATACGATCTTCTACTCAACGTGTCAGCTACCACGTTATCTCTTCCACAATGATATTGAAGGGTATGATCGTAATCTTCAACAGTTCGAGCCAACATCTTTGGCGCATTATACGTTCATTTTGGTTGATGAAATATTGAAGGGTTTTAGAAATGGGTTTTGTACTGGGGTCAATAAAAAATTCGATTTCACGCTCTAGGGGTAAGCTAAGAAGTCTTCAGGAATACATCAGGAAATTTATTAACAATAGAAATATCATTCAAAACTGTGACTCTCATCCAAGACTTGGATAGTACATCACATTGATACCTATCAACCTGCCATCGTCATTCACAGCGTCCCCTACAAAAAGTTCGGCTTCGGTGCATTCCACACAAGGAAGTCAACAACAAAAAGATCGGGGCTCTTTACTTATGGCTTGATATAATAGTGATTAAATTTAGTGGTTTGGTTGCTTGAATTCGCATAATAGGTTGGTTAAGAATATGAAAGCTAACAACCTTATGAAAAGTATGATGAGTAGTTAACCAATCGATTCCTAAAATCACATCAAAGGCAAGTATTTTCAAAGAGATAAGATCGACAAGTAATGTGAAAGTGTCGATTTGAATCAAACAAGATTTATAAACAGTGGAGGTAACGAAGGTTTATACTAACGAAGTTTCAACCAATAAGTCAAAAAGTCGACTTCTCTCGGGGTCAAATTTAAGCGTTGAGTGCAAAGCAAGAGAGATAAAAGAATGGGTAGGCGGTATTCAACAAGGTATAGACTTCGCAAGAATTTATAATTAACTTAACCGTGCTAACTTCGTCGGGTCACTCGATTTTTGAGAAGTCATGAAAAATGCTCTTCCTGAAACCACCGACTTTGTTTTATCTCAGATTCGCCTTTGGTGCCACCGCCCCCAAATTTGGACTTGACTTTGGTGCACGACAAAATTGGGCTAGGTGATTTTCTTTTCCACAATTGTAACATGTTTTGGGCTGCATCACGCAATTTGGACTGATATGTCCCTCCCCTTCGCATTTGAAGCATACAATTGGTGGTCGTTCTCCTTCCTTGAAAACGGGTGTTGGTGCTGCTGTCTTTCCATCGATGTTGAACTTTCTCTTCTTGAAATTTCCACTCTTATTATCTTAGCCATGATTACCACCGAAGTGGTTACCATTCTTGGCATGATAATTTCCCCCACGATAGTTATCATTGTTCCGATGGTCGTTGCCACCAGTACGATTATTACCGTGTTATTGGTCGTTGCCTTTTGGTTGTGCTGACTCATTATCGCGCTCCAATAACTGAGCCCTATTCACAACATCTGAATATAAACAAAGTTTGTGAGAAATGAGGTATTGACGTATATCGGGTTTCAAACCTCTTAGAAACATTTGCGTCATTCGCTCCTCATTATCGACCAAATGGGGTGCAAACCAGGATAACTCCGCAAATTTAGCCTCGTATTGCGACACGGTCCTATTGTTTTGGTTCAACTTGATAAACTCCACCTCCTTCATGTGACAAATACTTTCGAGAAAGTACTTGTCGTTGAACAGCTCTTGGAACTTCTCCCAAAACATCTTGAGTGCGTCAGGCTGGGTACGTTTTACAGATTCCCACCAATAATTTGCTTCTTCATGCAACAAAATTCGATTTCACGCTCTAGGGGTAGGCTAAGTAGTCTTCAAGAATACGTCAGGAAATTTATTAACAATAGAAATATCATTCAAAACTGTGGCTCTCATCCAAGACTTGGATATCACATGAAATGAAGGTTTCTCCTCATGGAGTTTCAATCGATAAGTCAAAGTCTAATTTCTTCGTAGTCAAATTTAAACATTGAGCGCAAGCAAGAGAGATAAAATAATGGGTAGAACCGGTATCTAATAAGGTATAGACTTTGCAAGAATTTATAATTAACTAACCTGTGCTAACTTTGTTCGGGTCACTCACTTTTTGAGAAGTCACGAAAAACGCTCTTCCTGAACCCACCGACTTTGTTTTATCCGTATCCGCCTTTGGTGCCACCGTCCCAGATGGACTTGACTTTGGTGCATGACAAAATCGGGCTAGGTGACCTTCTTTTTCACAATTGTAACATACTTTGGACTGCATCACGCAGTTTGGACTGATATGTCCCTCCCCTCTGTATTTGAAGCATACAATTGGTGGTTGTTCTCCTCCCCTAGAATTTGTTGCTGGTGTTGGTGTTGCTGCCAACGTCTTCCCATCATCGTTAAATCTTCTCTTCTTGAATTTTCCACTTCTATTATCTTGGCCATGATTACCACCGAAGTGGTTACCATTCTTGGCATGATAATTTCCCCCACGATGGTTATCATTGTTTCGATGGCCGTTGCCACCGATATGATTATTATCGTGTTGTTGGTCATTGCCTTTTGGTTGTGCTGACTCATTATCGCGCTCCAATAACTGAGCCCTATTCACAACATCTGAATATAAACAACGTTTGTGAGAAATGAGGTATTGATGTA
The DNA here is from genome assembly GCA_020205605.1 of Panax ginseng. Taxonomy (NCBI): domain Eukaryota; kingdom Viridiplantae; phylum Streptophyta; class Magnoliopsida; order Apiales; family Araliaceae; genus Panax; species Panax ginseng. The sequence goes on from CM035139.1 coordinate 99,729,820, forward strand.
TTTCGGGTTTTAAACCTCTTAGAAACATTCACGTCATTCGCTCCTCATTATCGACCAAATGGGATGCAAACTGGGATAACTCCGTAAATATAGCCTCGTATTACGACACGGTCATATTGTTTTGCTCCAACTTGATAAACTCCACCTCCTTCATGTGACGAATACTTTTAGGAAAGTACTTGTCATTGAACAGCTCTTGGAACTTCTCCCAAGACATCTTTAGTCTTGGCGGTGAGTGCGTTTCTGATTTCCACCAGTAATCTGCCTCTTCACGCAACATAAAGGTAGCAAAGGGAACCTTTTTCTCCTCGGAGCATCCCAAGACATCAAATATCTTGGTGATCTGCTTTAACCATGTCTCTGCCTTAAGTGGTTCTGGATTTCTCAAAAACTCCGGTGGTCCCAGCTCCTTGAACTTCTTAGCGGTGACCGACCGTGGGTTGCCATTATTTCCACCTATATTTTGAACAGGAGTCTCTCTTACCTGATGTTTCATGAATTGCATAAAGCCTCTGAACATCCCATCATTCATCATTTGATCAATGTTGTTGTTTAACTGAGGATTATTATCTTCCTGTTGAAAATTATCCTGGGTATTGATCGTTGGTGACTCAACGGTCTCATGTGCTTCATTGCTGATCTCAACCTTTTCAGATGCCATTTTCAAACACTGTCACAAAACAAGGGTTAATTAATATATGACATATTATCCTATATACGGTGACACCAATTAAATACCAAATAAACTTAGGTAGGTCATACTAGCGAAGGAATTCCCGTCTCTCCCTCCTAGTTCTTATCTCACATCTCATTAGGGATCATATCCTAAGCTTTGATACCAACCGTGACGCCCCCAAAACAGGTATACATCACCCATCTTGAGTCGCCAGATACATGGTACATAAATTCAAATACAACTTAATTATACAACAGTCATGTAAAATATGACAAAACATAGCTGAGAGTTTAAACAAGAATATTGTCATCTAGACAATATCCACACTCAATGGTGTCCTCATTACAATTATTATCACATTATTCCTTAGAATAGTGAGGACTACAAAAGCCATTTATCCTGGACCATCAATCCATTCCCCGACTCGTCCCAGCTATATTCTCATTTCCTGAAAAGAACAATGAAAGAAAGGGTGAGCTCAACTAGCCTAGTAAGAAATATTATGACTAAGATAATGAAGAATAAATTATTCTTAGCCTTCAACAGTATAACAACTGATAGAATACAATAGATATCAAGTTTTAGATCAACAACTGCAGCGGAAATAAGCAATCCATTAGAAGAGTCAAGTAGAACATAAAATCTACTATCTTCTATGATTTAAAAAGTTTTTCATCAACTTTATTGTTGAGACTCAGCTTAATAAATAAACCACATCATCAAATCATCCCTGCACTATGGGCCAAGGATATTCATTAAATCATCAATGGTCATGACTATACCGAATAATCCCTGGTCATAATCATACCAAAAACTGTCCATCAATGCACTACAGGCCACTAAGGACTTTTACCACATCATTTATAACATTACAAGTCATGATTATACCGAATGACCCCTGGTCATAATCACACCAAGTCCATCTATGCATGTAAGCCAAAGATGTCTTTCATCACAATATAAGCATGAGGATGATGACAATGACATAATAATTCAATAAAACAAATTCAAGGATAAATTTTAATGATTTATAATTTAATTTTTCTTGAAATTAATAACGTCCAAATTGTCAACTTGATACTGCTTTGTAAAGTAAAATTCAAGAATAATATTCATGCACCAAAAATAATTTGGACAGAAAAGAATCAGATTTCCGTCGTGAATATTACCTCGTGAATAGTATCCCAACATGAAAAGTACTCCAAATACCTGAGTGAATAATATTCGGGTGAATAGTAAATTGGGTGAATAGTAACCCGTGAATAGTAACTCATGAATAGTATTCCGGTATGAAAAGTGCCCCGAATACCCGAGTGAATAATACTAGAGTGAATAGTAACCGGGTGAATAGTAACCCGTGAATAGTAACTTGTAACAGAAAATACCAAATAAAATGATATTTCATGACGAGTACAAAAGAAATGATATCTCATACGAGTATAATAGAATATATAAAACTGCAAATGGATTTTCATTCGCCATGCGATAATCCACGTAAATAGATCATTTCCACAATTTAATAAAAAATGAATACGAAAGGTCATTCACCATGCATGTGGTAATCCACATAGACAGGTTATTCCAACAGAACAATAAGGAATGGAATAACAGAAGAATTCACCAGGCATGCGATAGACCACACAGACAGGTTATTCCAACAGAATAATAAATAATAAGAATTTTTTCTTATTGGCGCGCAATTATATGACCAACCCACTCCTTGACAGAAATTTTAGACATTGTAAATATTGCAATTTAATAATATGAATAACTTTGTCGTCTCAATTATTGATTTAACAATATATCATATTATATAGATGATACTGCGACAATAATTGAATCAATATTATGAGAGATATGATGCAGCAATTACTGTAGCAATAATTGAGTATAACTGAGTGACTTCTTACGTAAGCATCAATAATCATTATTGTGTGCTACTATGCAACCACCAGCGTAGACATCGTATTTTTTACTACCGAGTAGTTCAACAGTTTTAACAGTAACACTTTCGCCGTTATTTTTATAAAATGATAATTCTGTCATTTTGTTACTACGACAATAATTCCGTTGTGAGGTCCACCAATGATTGTGCCGCCGTACGAATATTCCCTGTTAAAACAAATATTCCCCGACCAATCGAATATTATATAACAACTTGCATACTTTGCAAAATTTATAAATATTACTCACAACTATAACATTATATCAAATTCACACCATAATATTTAAAAAAAATATTTCGAGAAATTAAAATTTTTATTCATAAAATTTGGGTTCTCATATTATTATTCTGTTGGAACATCCTGTCTGTGCGGATTACACATGACCGGGTTCCATTCTTTATTATTCTGTTGGAATATCCTATCTGTGTGGTTACACATGACCTGGTTCCATTCTTTATTATTCTGTTGGGAATAACATTTTTGTGCGGTCTATCGCATGCATGGTGAATTCTTCTGTTATTTCATTCTTTATTATTCTGTTGGAATAACCTGTTTATGTGGATTACCACATGCATGGTGAATGATCCTTTGTATTCATTCCTTATTAAATTGTGTAAATGATCTGTCTACGTGGATTACCGAATGGCAGGCCAAAATCCATTTGCAGTTTCATATATTCTATTATACTCAGTTGATTAAAGTTTTGGCTTCTATACTCCATGAAATTAGTAGAATATCCTGGATATTTGCGCTTCATCCAGTATCTTTTCATGAAAATATTCTTCTGAGCATTCTTAAAGTTTACTCCACAAAGCAGTATCATGTTGACAATTTGGACGTTATTGAGTTCAGGATAAATTAATTTATACATCTTTAAAATTTATTCTTGAACTTGTTTTATTGAATTGTCATCATCCTCATGCTTATATTATGTTGAAAGTCATATGTGGCCTGTAGTGCATAGATGGACTTGGTATGATTATGACCAGGGATTATTCGGTATAATCATGACCGTAATGTTATAAATAATGTGGAAAAAGTCCTCATTGGCTCGTAGTGCATTGATGGACAGTTTTTGGTATGATTATGGGTATGGATTCTCTTCGGCCAAGGGTGAAAAGTTGAATTGTTTTATGGCATGATCAGGACCGTTGATAAAAACACGATTATCTTTGGCCCGTAGTGGTCGTGATACTAAAGAATATCCTTGGCCTTTAGTGCAGGGATGATTTGATAATGTGGATTATTTATTAAGCTAAGTCTCAGCGATAAAGTGATAAAAAAAAACTTTTAAATCATAGAAGATAGTAGATTTTGTTCTCTACTTGACTTTTCTAATGGATTGCTTGTTCCGCTGCAGTTAAACTTTATGTTTGTTATATTGTATCAGTTTAACACTGTTGAAGGCTAACGATAATTCATTCTGCATTATCTTAGTCATAACATTTTTTACTGGGCTAGTTGAGCTCACCCTTTTGCTTTCATTGTTGTCTTCAGGAAATGAGAACGTAGCAGGGACTAGTCGGGGAATGGAGTGACGGTCCAGATGATAGCATTAAATAGTGTGATAATAAATGTATTGAGAACTTATTTTGAGTTTGAATATTGTCTAGAAGACAATATTTGTATTAAAACTCACAGCTCATGTTGTATATTTAAGGTTGTATTTGTATTCTATACCATGTATTTGGCGACTCAGAATAGGTGATGTATACCTGTTTTGGGGGTGTCATAGTTGGTATCAAAGCTTAGGGATATGATCCCTGGCTGAGGTGTGAGACAAGAACTAGGAGGGGAGAGACGGGAAATTCCTTCGCTAGCATGACCTACCTAAGTTTATTTGGTAATTAGTTGGTCGGTCAGAATATAGGGATAATATGTTGCATGTGAATTAACCATTGTCTTGTGGCAGTGCTTGAAAATGACATCCGAGAATGTTGAGAATAACAATGGAGCACAGGAGACCGTTGAGTCACCACAGATCAATACCCAGGATAATGTGCAACAGAAAGACAATAATCCTCAGGTAAACAACGACACCGATCAAATGATGAACGATGAGATATTCAGAGGCTTTGTGCAGTTCATGTAACACCAAACGAGAGAGACTCCTGTTCATAATGCAGGTGGAAACAATGGCAACCCACGGTTGGTCACCGCTAAGAAGTTCAAGGAGCTGGGACCACCGGAGTTTTTGGTAAAGCCAGAACCACTTAAGGCAAAGATGTGGATAAAGCAGATCACCAGGATATTTAATGTCTTGGAATGCTCAGAGGAGCAAAAGGTTCCATTCGCAACCTTTATGTTGCGCGAAGAAGCAGATCATTGGTGGGAATCTGTAAAACGTACCCAGCCTGGCGCACTCAAGATGTCTTGGGAGAAGTTCCAAGAATTGTTCAACGACAAGTACTTTCCTGAAAGTATTCATCACATGAAGGAGGTGGAATTCATCAAGTTGGAGCAAAACAATATGACCGTGTCGCAGTACGAGTCTAAGTTTGCGGAGTTATCCCGGTTTGCATCCCATTTGGTAGATGATGAGGAGAGAATGGCGCGAATGTTTCTGCGAGGTTTGAAACCCGAAATACATCAATACCTCATTTCTCACAAACTTTGTTTATATTCAGATGTAATGAATAGGGCTCAGTTATTGGAGTGTGATAATGAGTCAGCATAACCAAAAGGCAACGACCAACAACACGATAATAATCATACCGGTGGCAACGGCCATCAGAACGATGATAACCATCGTGGGGGAAATTATCATGCCAAGAATGGTAACCACTTCGGTGGTAATCATTGCCAAGATAATAGAAGTGGAAATTTCAAGAAGAGAAGGTTCAATAATGATGGAAAGAAAGCAGCATCAGCACTCGTTTCAAAGGAAGAAGAACGACCACCGGTCGTATGTTTCAAATGCGGACAGGGGGGACACATCCTTCCAAACTGTACGCAGCAATCCAAAGCGTGTTTCAATTGCGGAATAGAAGGTCACCTAGCTCGATTTTTTCTTGTAGTGAAGTCAAGTCCAGTTGGGAAAGTGATGCCAAAGGATGTCTCAGACAAGTAAAAGCCGGTAGTTTAAGTGAGAGCGTTTGTCGAGGAACCCGAACGAAGTTATCACGGGTAAGTTAATCATAAACGCTTACGAAGCCTATACCTTATTCGATACCGGTTCTACCCATTCTTTTATTTCTCCTACTTGCGCTCAACGTTTAAATTTGACTCCGGAGAAATTAGACTTTAACTTATCTGTTGAAACTCCGTTAGGAGAAACCTTCATTTCATGTGTTATCCAAGTCTTGGATGAGAGTCACAGTTTTTAAATGATATTTCTATTGTTAATAAATTTTCTGACGTTTTCCCTGAAGACTTCTTGACCTACCCCAGAGCGTGAAATCAAATTTTGTATTGACCCCAGTACAAAACCCATTTCTAAAACCCTCAATATTTTCGTCACCCAAAATGAACGTAACATGCGCTGAAGACGTTGGCTCGAGCTGTTAAAGATTACGACCATACCATCCTAGAAAAGAGAACGAGGTACCTGACGCATTGAATAGAAGATCGTATGCATTTACGAGTGCGAATATACGAACCTACATGAAGATAGCGAATATACGATTAGAACTGACTTTAATCAATAAAGTTAAAGCCGCTCAAGCTACAGATTCAGAGTTGATGAATGTGAAGAAGAAGGTTCAAGAGGGCGTTATTCTAGAAGCAAGAATTGACGAAGAGAAGAATCTCAACCCTCGACTTTATTGGCCCATTTGAAATCCTTGATCGAGTAGGAACTGTGGTCTATTGACTCGCTTTACCGCCAAGTATGTCATGTGTTCATAACGTTTTTCACATATTGATGTTACGTAAATATGTGGACGACCCGAACCACATTATTGAATTGGAGCTAGACGAGATAGTAGAAGATTTAATGTATGAGGAGATACATGTTAAAATCATGGATAAGAAGGATCCTATTCGACACTCAAAGGTTATACCTCAAGAGTTAGAATCTGAAATGAAGTCAAGGTATCCTCACCTCTTCTAAGATACTGTGTAAATACGACGTAAATTTCGAGGGAAAAATTTCATAAGGAGGGGAGATTGTGAGACCCCAAATTTTATGAATAAAGATTTAATTTTTCTTGAAATATTTTTTTAAATATTAAAGTGTGGATTTGTTATAATGTTATAGTTGTGGGTAATATTTATAAATTTTGTAAAGTATGCAAGTTGTTATATTATATTCGATTGGTCGGGGAATATTCTTTATGTCGGGGAATATTCGCATTTAGCAAGACAATCATTAGTGAACCCCACAACTAAATTATCATCGGAATGAGAAAACGAATCGAAATATTTTTATGAAAATAATACGTGAAGTTTTACCGTTAAAATTGGTGAACTACCCGGTAGTAAAGAAAAAGATGTCTGCTGTGGTTGCATAGTAGTACCAGTATTGATTATTGATGTTTACGTGAGAAGTCACCGCTTTTGTTCAATTATTGCTCACGAAAGAATTGTTGCATAGTATCTCATGTTATTTGATTCAATTATTGTCGATATTTTATATATTATTAAATCAATAATTGAGATGACAAGTTATTCATATTAGTATTTGCAATATTGACGATGTCTAGAAGTTCTGTCAAGTAGAGGTTTGGTCACCTAATTGTGCGCTAATAAAGAGAAATCCTTATTGGAAAGCCCTCTCTTTCCTAGGAACGACTTGGTTGTTAAATATTGTGAATTATAATAATGATGATATATGTTGTTAAAAATATTGAGGGGATTTTTATGAAGTATTTGTTGTAAATGTTGCTTATTTTATGCACCCCCATTTACCTATTTTTCAAAATAATCGATAGAAAGTTGTTCGGTATAATAAAGGTGGTGGCCCACATGTGGGGCCCACATGTTGGAAGAATAATGACTTTTGGGGGGTGGGATTATTTGTTCACGAAGATGAGTATATTATATATATATATATATATATATATATATATATATATATTATATAAAATTTGTTTTATTATTATAATAAAATGTAATAAAAAACAGAAAACTTTTTATATAAAACAAAATACTTTTTATAAAGTTTTGTTTTATTTGATTATAAATAGAATATATTATATTTTATTATGCATAGTGTTTACATAAGTGCATGCATAGTATTTACATAGTAAAATCTTTTTATATAAAATAAAATACTTTTATAAAGTTATTTGTTTTATTAGATTATAAATATAATATATTATATTATATTATATTATGCATAGTGTTTCAGATATAGTGTTCGTATAGTGTTTCAGATAGTAAAATCTTTTTATATAAAAAAGAATATTTTTATAAAGTTATTTATTTTATTAGATTTTAAATAGAATATATATATATATATTATAAATAGAATATATTATATTTTATTTCATAGTATCCTTTCCATTCTCCTATAAATAGGATGCTTAGTTAGAATTGAAAATACACCAGAAATTCAGAGAATTTTTCTTCTATAATCTTAAGCGTATTTCTTTAAAGTTTTAAGAAGCTTTGAGCGTAGAAAATAGTGCAAGTTTTCTTCAAGTATATCCCCGCCCTACTCGTCGGAATACTCTTATTCTTAAGGTAAGGGGTATTATTCTTTCATATTCATGAAGAGAGTTATTTTCTTTCAATACTCGTAAGGGTTATTATTCCATTCTTTATTATTATGTTGAATAACTTTTGCTCATGCTCAAATACCGCATACATGGTGAAATTCTTCTGTTATTCCATTCTTTATTATTATGTTTGAATAACCTGTATGTGCGGTCTATCGCATGCCTGGTGAATTCTGTTATTATTCAATTCTTTATTATTCTGTTGGAATATCCTGTCTGTGTGGATTACGCATGACCTGGTTTCTTTCTTTACTATTCTGTTGGAATATTTTATCTGTGCGGATTACGCATGACCTGGTTCCATTCTTTATTATTTTGTTGGGAATAACCTATCTGTGCGATCTATCGCATGCATGGTGAATTCTTCTGTTATTCCATTATTTATTATTCTGTTGGAATAACCTGTCTATGTGGATTACCACATGCATGGTGAATGATCCTTTGTATTCATTCCTTATTAAATTATGGAAATGATCTGTCTACGTGGATTACCGCATGGCGGGCGAAAATCTATTTGCAGTTTCATATATTCTATTATACTTAGTTGGCTAAAGTGTTGGCTTCTATACTCCATGAAATTAATAGAATATCTTGGATATTTGCGCTTCATCCAGTATCTTTTCATGAAAATATTCTTCTGAGCATTCTTGAATTTTTCTCCACAAAGCAGTATCATGTTGACAATTTGAACGTTATTGAGTTCAGGACAAATTAACTTATACATCTTTAAAATTTATTCTTGAATTTGTTTTATTGAATTGTCATCATCTTCATGCTTATATTATGTTGAAAGTCATCTGTGGCCTGTAGTGCATAGATGGACTTGGTATGATTATGATCAAGAATTATTCGGTATAATCATGACCGTAATGTTACAAATGATGTGGAAAAAGTCCTCATTGGCCCATAGTGCATTGATGAACAGTTTTTGGTATGATTATGCACTACAAAAAAATGGGGCTTCAGCAACAACCGATTTTCGTTGCTAAAGGTGCCAAATTTCTTTGCTAAAGGATTTTGGCAACGACTTTACTTTCGTTGCGTCTTTCGTTGCGCAATGAGCGTTACTAATTATTCCGCAATGAACATTTTTTTTTCGTTGCCAAAAGTAATACATTTTGCAACGAAATTTGGCTTTCGTACAGAGACGTTGATCCTTTAGCAACAAAATATTTTGTTGCAGAATAATTAAAATTTCATTGCTAAAAACCCCCATTTCGTTGCAAAAGCCTGCTAATTGGCAATGAAATGAACTCTTTTTTTTTTTTGCAACGACCATATATTTTCGTTGCAATTGACACCATTTTGCAACGACATTTTTCGTTGCAATAAATTATGAAAATTGTAGCCTAAGCTTGCTTTCGTTGCGGAATGTAAACTTTTTAGCAACGATTTTCGTTGCTGATCATATTATTTGGCAACGACATTATGCTGAATCAGCAACGAAAATGTTTGTTGCTTGTTATTTTTTAATAACGAAAGTCGTCAATTAGCAACGACATTATATGTTGCCGTTTCTTTATATGTGCAACGAAAGTTGATATGATTTGCAACGATAAAAAATGTTGCATATTATGTTAGTATTAGCAACAATATCCTCTCCGTTGTTATTAGGTTAATTTTTCATTGCCAAATATTATATTTTTAATGTCATTAACAACGAAAATTTGTTGCTAAATGTATAAAAAAATTGTTACTATATTAAAACTTGTCCAATGCTTTGGTAACGAATTATATTTTTGCCAAATCAAAATTTGACATTCTTTTTGTGTACCTGGTTGGCTCAATGTCCCCATAGCAAATAATGGCAAAAATACAAAAAACCAAAATATTATTAACTTAATAAAATCATCCACTACATAATCATTCATTATCTTTACAATTAACCATCTAAAGCTACCACAGTTCTTCAATCAAAGTATATATCTACATATATAGAGAGAGAGTACACTTCATAATTTCATCCCTTGTCTTCCATAAATGTAGCACGAAAATTTGATACCCAGTATTGTAAGGCAAGTCGTAGAAGCAGTCTTCCTGCACATATTAAAAATAATAGCAAGTCAGAAAAATGAAGCAAATAGATCACCTCATGCACTTAGTAAGATGGTTCTCTATCGACTTTGGCAAGTCCCTTGAAGTAAGGATCTGCCAGTGCCTGATTACATAAAGGACAAAATATAATGTTGAACACTTATCCAACTATAATCCAGAAAATATTAGAGTATAGAAGAGTATCAGAAATGATAACGACTCTCGGTACTTGTACATATGGCTAAGGACAGATGTATACTCATGACAAACCTCTTCAGCAGTTAGCCGATCTTTTGGGTCAAAAGCAAGTAGCCTTTCTAATAGTCACAATGCCAAAGGATCTGCATTATAAAACTTCTGCCCCAAAGGAATAGGTTGCTTCTTCCTCATGGTAGTAAGGTATCTCCTGGCCTTTTCATTTCGAACCTGAATGAATAAACAAGAAAGTTGATACCCAAGCAAGTTTGCAGAGGTTTGGAGGATAATTATAGACTTCAGCAATATGATCAAAAAGAAAGTTAAGGGGTAAGAAACATACCCTAGAAATGGTGTCAATTGAAGGTGTCCCTAGCAGATCTGTCATCAAATCCAGCTGGTGAACGACATTTTTTCCAGGAAATAGTGGCTTCCCCGTTAAAACCTCTGCAAAAATGCAGCCTATACTCCATATATCAATTGCAGGTGTATACTGCATCCAAATTCATCGCAAAATCAAATCATTAGCACAAGTATGAGATTTTTATATTTATGTTAACAAAAAGTAACTACAAACATGTCTTTGAAAGGTGCAAGAAATTTAAAAGTTCTAGTTCATAAGACAATAACTTATATAGCAAAATTTACTGTGTTGCTCTTGACACATTATTTATTCTCCAACAAAGTGTATATGCATAACTGCCACAAAACATTATTTATTGTCCAACAAAGTACTAGGTAGCACTAGTATTGACTATTTAGCTAATAACTGCGAGTCGATATATGGAAATAGTAACATAAATTAACCACCTCAACATTTAACTTTATAAAATATCTCATCAATCTTGAACTTGATTTTCACTTGGCAGTTCAACTAAATTGATGTATGGTCCAATGTGTTAAAAAGAATTCCACAGGGTTTATAAGCTAAAAAGGGTTAAACCACAAGGTGTTTTGTATTAATCTCTATAGCTCAACATAAGAACTGATAACATAAATATTCAGACACAGTACGTAAACCACACATTAGAGAAAAAAGAACCACATAATTCTGGAGCAACATAATCCTATAAAATATTAGTGTAAAAGTTAATAATGACTCATATAGTCCGTACAGTATAATTCAAAAACATATGTATAAAAGTGAACGAGTGAAAGTTGAAAATTCATGTATCATGGTTCTAGATCACATACCGTCCAAAATATAGTAGTAGGTGTATCATTGAATGCAACTCTCGCCAAGCCAAAATCACAAATTTTAAGTTTACAATTTGCATTTGCCAAAATATTTTTTGGTTTTAAATCTCGGTGGTAGACATTTGCTGCATCAAAGTTGTTAACCATCAGATTAATAACTTCCAACTGTAAAACTGAACAGAATCACAATTACGCATGGTGCTCATATTAAAATATTTGACAGCAACTTCTAACATACAAATAGATATGCAACTCATAGTGCTACTGATCCATCAACAATGTCAACTTCAATTCAAAGACCAATGACTAGTGACAATTACCTGTGTGAATATACTTTTGAACATCTCTCTGATGCCATCAATTTCAAACAGAAGACAAATCTTTACATTTCACATGGTTATGCCTCCCACCAAAACTGCCATGAATACGACTGTTTGGTGTACGATTTTATATCTGTATGACAGCTACAGATTGTGGGGGTATACTCCATATGCAATATGTAAAACTTGTTACATTAAATATGTTATATTTTATGGTAAGGAAAGAACAAAGGCCACCTCTACCATATGACATTCGGAAACATGGGGGTAAAATAAGTTAGTTGCTCATGTGACAATGTTTTTGGCACCTACAGTTATTAATTGGTAATGATATGAACTTGGTCTAATTTGGTTGATTAAAAGAATGAAGAAAGCCACCATGATTGATAAATGGTATTGTTGAATGTTTTGATTTACTGACAAAATCAAGAAGCGATAAAATTGACAAATGTTCGAGTTGGGTAATCTGCGAGTGAAAGGTGCTTGGAACATAATATTGGAACCAAATGTGCTTCTTATTCCAAAAAGAGTTTCCTTTGCAGTCATAAATACTTGAATAATGGGTTTGCTTGGAGGTAGTCTGGTTTATGGGCAGGATGGCCGTTTAAGACATAAGTTGCATCTTAATCCAAAAAGAGTTTCCTTTGAAGTCAGTCAGTCTAGTTCGAAAAAGTAAATGATGCTGATTGAGAATTTGGTTTGTCTAAATACTTGAATAATGAGTCATATATCCCTTGGTTATTAGACTTGGACTTATGTAAAAAGATTCAAATACTGTATATACGTAGTGCATGCATATATGTAGTACAATATCATTAGCAAATACTGTATATACATAGTACATGCAAACACTATGCGAGCCATGCATTGATCAATTACATGTATACACAGAGCAAGAAACAGAGAAACCACATTTTTGTATGCTGAATGTTTGACTAAAAAGTATTACTCCCAATTGTTTGCTTCAAAAAGAAAATAAAAGTTGGCATAAAATCCACTGAATATTCCAACTAAAGGTACTTAATTTTCCACTGAAATAAGGAGAGATTTTGAGATAAATTACTTAAACTTTTGTATATAATAGGAATTACTTGGCATGAATAATGCTGCGAAGAATTCTAGCAGCATCGAAGAGATGTTCAAAAATATCATGTATTTTCTTTATTGCTACTTTCTCACCGGTATGGGTATCAATGGCTGAGCAAACAACATCGTAGCTTCCCTTCCTGATAACCTCCTGAATTTTGTATCGGCTGGCATCACCATATTCTGAGAAAAAATCCATCTCCGTGGAACTCTGCAACATATGAGCACCAAGTCAAGTTATTTATTGATTAAGAATATGAACATAACCAATCTCCAGCAAATACCACATGAAAGTAATTTCTTCCCCTTATCCTTATCAGTTATCTCCTTATATTGTGAAGCTAATACATCTAAAAAAACTTTTTCCATACTACAGTCAATAGGATTCATCATATTTCCTACTGTATGCTAACAGATAACAATACTTACTGTAGGAGCAAATAACTAAATTATCAAAAGCATAGGACCAATGTGGAAGAAACAAAAGGCCAAATTTTCTCATGTCATTGAAATTGGATCCTCTTATAGACATGCACACATGATAAGGTCAAATTAAAAATAATATGGCTAACAATAAAGAACAAAGAATTTTCTGAAGGATAAACGATATACAGATTATATAAAACTTATAAAATACAAATTTTTTAAAACTTAGATTTCAAATGGAAAATAAGTTCATATTGAAAGTAAAAACAATGAGTACAGGGGGCAAAAACATATATTTAAGGGGTTGCAAACTACTTCACAGAACCAAATCCTATTCTACTAAAGAAGTAAACAAAATAATCCATACTCATGGCACTAAAGATGATTAAGAGTTAAAGAGAACAAACAACTCATAATGCTTATGCACTTTATATATATACAACATAAAAAAACAAGTAAAGCTATTAATTTTTTTGGGTTCACCAATTTCCCAGAATAACAAATCTTAGAGCAGCAAAGAAAAGACCAAATTGCTTATGAGTTGTCCTTAAAAACATAACCATTTCTTTTTTGCATTCAATAGTTGAATGTAGATTGTATATTTGGCAGTCAAATGTTAAATGTGTGGCTGAATATATAGATTTTAGTAGCTTTTAATTTTAAAAATTGTAAATTTGGGTAGTATATTAAGAAATGAATATTTAGAAGCAAAACGAACAATTCACTGCCCAGATAAGATTATGAACATAAAAACATAAATTAGAAGGGCAATGAATCAAAAACTCAATTCTTTCAGTTAAGGGATAAAATTGATTAAGTTAGTGTGCCTCACGTGGATTCTAAAACCTATTAATAAACTGGATTTCAAAATCTGTATAAGAAATAATATCAACCTACCTCAGCATCTATGAAGGACAGCACCTGCAGATCTTTTATGAACTTTCGAGCTATGTCTCCAGCATTTTGAGGCAAATAGTAAGCTGCAAAGGGTATTGGTAGCATGTCAAATGGTTCGTACCAGGAGTTTTTGGCTTGGATTTAAGAAAACTTGCTGATTTAATAAAGTTGGAAGCATGAAAAACAAACTTGAATCACTAAAATAAGAGGATGAATATGCAACAATTACCATCCACAAAGATGGTCTACCAACATGACATCAAGATAACTAGACCACAAGAACTAGGTAGATTAAAAAGCTTTCATGATTTTGCGAAAAGAAATTATGGAAAACATATGTGGTCATCTAATTCTACATAGCAAGCCAAAGATTGTGAATATTTCATTAATGCACCACAATTGTTTTGGATTAAATCAAGTAACAATTAAACTGCGAAACTTAGCTGAACTGTGTATTGAACTATCGATGTATATAAATATATAATATAGTAATTTTTTTATTGCAATGTCCCTTCCGTACTGACCCAAATAATATTTTAATTAACAGAAACATTTAGTGGCTCACTAAACTCTAGTTCAAACCCCTTTTCATTACATTGGGTCATCAATCTCATCAAGGTCTGTTGTAAAATCAGAAGAAATGACATTAACATTGTGCGATCTATCAGTTATCATATAAAACCACAAATTTTTAGGACATGAGGAATATTATTTGATGAAAAAGGATGAAAAGGAATATTTAAACATACCTGCTGCATATCAACCAATGAGGCAATGATGCATTTGCAACTGAATAATGATTGGCAACTAAACTGCCAAAAAAATCTACAACCTCATGGCAAGCCAAATCATCTGAGCCAAGTCATCTGATATCTTTCAGTACACTCATATAAATAACACTTATGTTTTCATCAGCATTCCCTCCCCAGTTTGTTCTCCTTCCTCCACTTGTCTTTTTTCTTTCTAAAATCAAGAACCATACTTCCAAAGTATAGTACTTGCGCAGTTAGGATCACAATCAGACACCATAATGCTATTGAATCCCCATCTTCTTCAACTAATTTTTATTTTCTTCCATTGCCAAGACTAAATGAAGACACATCTGGAAATCAAGCACCCATGCAATGCATTTAATGTACTTCAACAAATATGAAATTTTTTACCCAAAGGATACTTACATTTCATTTGTTCCAAAGAAGTGCACAAAACATTTCTTAGGGTCTGGAGTTTTTTTCCATTCTTCAAGTCTGTCAACCTGGAAAATTCAAGCCCACATGAATACTTTTTATAAATAAATAAATTGACAAAGTAACATATATCATGAAATGTACTAAAGCAAGCACAATACATGAAAAAAACCATTGTTCCTAAAAAAACTGCTCTCCAAATCCCAAAATAATCTCAACAGATGAAAGATAATATTCTTCTTTGATGAACAACTTTGGGATTTTGGTACAATATTTTTTATTCATTGGGGGAGGGGGCAATTTGCATTTCAGTCCTTACCACAATGGCCTTAAGTAAAAAGGAATTACTAAAATGTAGCTTTAAATGATAAAATGAATGTTTGCTCGTATATTTATTATTATGCTGGAGAAATGCAAACACTTAAATCAATTTAGTAAAAAACAGCACAACACCAACAATCAAGTGAAAGTAAGACCTAACTCTCCATGTGTAGAAGTTAAATGAGAAAAAATAAAAAATAAATTAACAAGATGTACACCACACATGAAATTGAACAAGAATTTCAGCATTGATACAGAATCCAATGAAAAGACAAACCTTAGCAGGCCATGCAGGATGCCCCTTGACCTTGGCGAGAACAAGATCTCCCAAGTTCAACTCACTCTTAGTCTTCGCTCCTTTTGCTCCACGTCTACGCCCTGGAGCCATTGGCGCCAACAAAACCCTAGACACCAAACGACATATTCGTTTCAGATACTGATCGGAACCAAAACCTTGAAAGAAAACCTCAATTACTCCGGTGGCAAACAACCGGGATGATAATCGGAAACTTGGCGGATTCTATGCGGTTTGTGCATTCGAATTGTAGAGAGAGAAAAAAGGGAATTTTGGCGGTGGAAGAGAGAGAAAGAAAGAGGGACTGTGTGTAATGGATAGCCGTATAGGTGTGCAGAGAGAGAGGATAGAGGAGAGTTTTTGTGAGAGGAAATAGCATACGTAGGCGAAGGCATAATGGTTATTTAGGAGTAACCTCCATGGGTTAGTTTTGTCGGATTTAACCCGTGTCCTCCGACCCTGGTTTCACATAATTCTGTTTCGCAATTTTCCTTTTTTTTTGCTTTTTCTTTTTTTTTAAAAAAATATAATTAATTTTAGAGGAATGTATTTCCAACATATGATGATAAAAGTGTTAAAAGGGTGTTTGAGATTAACTATAAGTCGTCCGAAATCCCAATCCCAAATAAGCTGGTAAGTTTAATAAAAATTAGTATAATAATAATATTATTTATAACTATTAATAATATAAAAAACGAACCCCAAAACTCGACTCAATCAAAAAATCACGCAAAATTGTAAAAAATAAAAATGTGATCCAATGCCAAACTAACCGGCATTGTAATTTTTTTAAAATTTTTTTATAAAGTACATTTGTAAAAAAGAAGAGTAAAATATAATATCACTTTAACTGACGTTGGAATCTTCTTTTTTTTTTAATTTCTTTGATCTCTTGTACTTGTTTACAAACATCAATATTTTTTTATGTTTATTCTCTGTCATCGTCGTTGGAAATGAAGGAGTATATAAGAATTCAGCAATAAAAAAATAAAAATAAAAATTCTAACGCCAATTAAAGTGACGTTGCATAAGTTCTTCTTTTTTACAAATTCATTTTTTTAATTTTTTTTTAAAAATAAAATAGGGATAAAATTGATATTTCATTAAATATGGGTCAAACTAACTTATTAGAAATGACTTATACCTTATTTTTAAATAACTTTATTCTGTTTTGGTTCATAAAACATAATAAATTTCTCTTCATCTTTTATGTTTTCTCTTAGAACTGATAGTATTATAATTTAATTTTATAATATATTTGGAAAAAAGGTAAAAGGAGAACTAGGAATAGCTAGGGGTATACCATTACTATTCTTCTTTTTATGTTTTATTTTTGGACTTAAAAATATGTTCATGATTTAATTTAGTTCTCCTAAAATAAGAATAAAAGTTCTTATTATTTTATGTAATCTCAAGTTAAATATTTACTTATATTAAATAATCTATTTTTTTACAATAATTTGTGCATAATATCCTTAGTATTAAATATCATATTTTTATTATTTATAAATATTTATATAACGTAACTATGAATATTTTATATATATATATATATATAATTTTATCTCTAAATATTCATATAAATATTTAAAACAAATATTCATATAAATTTATCTTTAAAATTTATTAATTTATAAATATTTCATCTAAAATTTATAAAATTTAGATACTTAATATTTTTATAAATATTTATATGAATATTTAGAGATAAATTTATAAATATTTATACTTAATATTTGTTTACATATATATATTATATATAAAAATATTCCTAGTTACTTTATATATATTTACTTTAATAAAAATATTCCTAGTGAAATTTAATGCAATCCAAATTAAAATAAATTATTATAATCTTCCATCATTTAAATTTCACTCTACTAATTTACTATCACTTTCATAAATAGATATGTCATTCATTTCTATCATCGAAACAACAACAATATTATTGCTTAATAACTTAAATTGATATTAATAATTAGAAACATAAAAATAATAATAAGTTATGAATTGCTGAATAATAATATTAAACGTAATATAATAATAATATATAGATTTTGAGGGAATGTAAAGTTTTAATATAAAGACAAATCTTTGTGAGAAATAAACAGTTAGGCCCGTGGTGCTTGGGTGGTCATTTGACGAGGGTATGGAGCTGGAGGTTGTGAGTTCGAATCTATTTAGCAGCGATTAGTTGGAAATAATTCTTTTAAAGGCCAAGGTATATTTTTATTATTTTTTATTGCAAGCCAGTTCAAGCTGTCATGGCTGTACATTTAAAAAAATAATTTATTCTCAGCTTGTACCGGCTGGACTATTTTTTATTTTTTTAATGTGATTTCAATGTGCTAAGTCATCAAATGCGTAAAAAAAAAAATAGTCCTAGTAAGATAAGTTGTACAATTTGAGTATTTTAATATTAAAAAATCATTTTCAAATTATTAAAATGACAACAGTTGACCAACTATAATAATATATTAAAATAAAAGTCGGTGAAGCTTGTGCCGACTGACCATTTGTTGATTATTTATCACATTCAATATAAGTCATCCAATTAATTGATCCACGGTTGAAAAGTGGGTTGTTAGAATGGAGTTCATGACAACCGGTTTTCACGGATGGATTCCCGATATAATATATATATATATTCATGCCTTATACGGCAATCCAACTCCCCCCTGTGACATCCTCCCATTTCTTCCACACGTGGGCCCCACATGTGGCCCCACTTTGCAAAATTCGTAAATATTACCCACAACTATAACATTATAACAAATTCAAACCTTAATAT